>JAHKKF010493763.1:0-12955 GCA_019740295.1 Labeo calbasu | reverse complement strand
AATAATAAATAATTTACATTGTTATAAAATATTTATATTTTGAATAAACACTGTACTTTTTAAACTTGTTATTCATGAAAGAATCCTGAATAAAAAAAATCACAGGTTCCAAAAAATATTTGGCAGCACAACTGTTGATATTATCCAACATTGATCATTCTAATAATAAATCCGCATATTAGAATGATTTCTGAAGGATCATGTGACATTTAAGACTGGAGTAACAGCTAATAAAAATTCAGCTTTTCATCACAGGAATAAATTCTATTTTAAAGTATGTTAAAATAAAAAACATTATTGTATATTGTAAAAACATTTTGAAATATTACTGTTTTTTTTCTATATTTTTAATCAAATAAATCCAGCCTTGATGAGCATAAGAGACTTCTTTAAAGACCATTACAAGTCTTACTGACCCCAAACTTTTGAACGGTAGTGTATATATATATCACAATTTATTACAAGTTAGCAGTCAATTTTTTTCTTTTAGACTGCTTGTTTTTAGAGTTATTTAATCATCATTATTAATATATAGACATGAACATACAATACATATATTTACACAATAAATGAATGAATCAATATAAATAATAAATAAATAAATAAACGAAAATAAATTTGCAAGTCTTACAAGTTTACTTTAAGACTGGTCATAACTTTGTTATATTATTTATATATATGTGTGTGTGTGTGTGTGTGTGTGTGTATAGAACATATGAACATATACCTAGGTGTTATCAACATTAATGCAGAATCCAGCAAATTATTTTTTTCCTTTAAAAAAACAGAATATGCTAAATAAACTTTTTTTTAGAATTTTTTATAAAAAATTATATAATATTATTTATCATCATTATTTATATTTGTTTGTGTGCATTTTATACACACATATATATAGAGAGAGAGAGAGACAATATATCGATATTATATACCTATTTTAAACAACCATCTACATTTTTATTAACTCACAAATGCAACCAAAATATATAACATGAACATTTATCTGAAATTGTCACATCCTGTACCTCAACTGGGACATTCACAACAAAAAATAGGCCTACACTTTTTTTTTTTAAATAATAAAGAAAAAACATAATTCTGGCTGCTACTATGGGCTCAGTGCTAAAAAAAACTTTTCAGATAACCAAATTACAAGCAATAGAACAAAGACACAAATTCACTAAACAGTGCTTCTTTTTTTTTAGCTCAGTCTAAAAGAAATTTTCAGATAGTCTACAGAAATGTAATAATCAAATGTAAAATGACTGCGTATTGTTCACTGTATAAATTAAATATTTATTAATCATTTTTGATGTTACAAAAGTTTCATAGTCAGGAGCAGTGAGCACTTGTATTTTTTGTTGACAGCATTATTATTTGCTTTCACTTTAAGAAAGAAAGCACGGATTTAATATACTAATACACATGCGTTTTCTTTCTCAACTGTTTATGTTAAGACATATTCCTAACCCGCTCTGTATACTAGGATATTCGCCCGTTTTTTTATGCTCACCTTGTGCATTCTGGCAGTCCTCATTATTCTCCTTAAAAAAGTGAACATGCTAAATAAATAACGTTACAAAAATCTTACAAATTAGTCATCTACTGGTGATGACTGTAGATAAAAATAAAAATGCAGATTGATCCAATCTGAAAGTTCATGTATGCTCTGTTCCATCTTCTATAAATATCAAACTACAAGCATCAAAACATCTATAATAATCACTTCATTATGTTATGCTTGCAAAAATGTATTTTGTCAGGACCCATGGCATTAATCCATTCTAGGATTTGTCTTCGTGTTTTATTTACATCTTTTGCTACCTGCTTGGTGAAAGCTGCGCCAGTAAACAGAATCTCTTGTTGCTATGGTAAGCAAGTCTCTAGCAAGAAAAATGTAAGTGTGAATATCTCCATGAAATACAATGTAAAAACAGTCACACATACTTATTTAATTAAACGTGACAAATACATGCACAAATTGTGAAATAAACCCAAAGTAATGAATTCAGTGTTACTGGCATCACGATATGCGAAAAATAACAGCTTCAAACAGAAGAGTGGCATGGCTGTCTCTGCTGAACCCAAAAACAAAAACCCCGCAACTTTTTGTATTGTGTGTAATATGCATAATTCATGATGGGGCTATTAAGAAGAGCATGTAGGAGGTGTATTCCACGTCTGGCCATGGCCTACATTATGACTAACAGCATGAGCAGAGCTACCGTATAGCCTCAGTTTACCCCACCTCAGATGAGTGTGCTATAACCCACATCCACTGCCTGACTGCTGCTTGCTGAATGAGGGCAAGATGAGGATGGGAAAGTTCAGAGGCTCAATGTAAAATGTCGACACATTTTACTTTTTAAACTCACTGTAATAAGTGCTAGAAATAAGGCTGAAGGCACAGGGATCATCTCAGTGGATGAGAGTCTCTGCACTCAGGGTATAACTGGAGGATCTTCATAGATAATGTAAGAGCTGCAGCGCTGTTAGATTGTTGATCAGTGTTGAAGTGTAACTAACTAAAAAAAAAAGTAGTGAGTTAAGTGAACTTCACTTTTTAGAAGAGTTACAGGCCTGCTGAAAAAAAAAACCCAGCATGGTTTTAGCTAGTTTAGGTTGATTATTACCAGTATTACCATTGGTTCACCAGCCTGACCAATTCAAATGCGTTCAAACCAACTAAAATCTCTCTCCAACATGTAAGTTTGATTTGTTTTCAGTGAATCAATTCATTCAGTATGGTGCCTGTGGTCCATTTGTAATAAAAGTGTGATTCATTCTAATAAATCAAGTCATCCTGTTGAACTGATTCATGTTAAACTCACTCAGAGTACTGAAAATTTGGATTCATTCTAATGAATGTAGTCATTCCAATGAATCGATTGATTTGAAACTTGCATACACAGTGCTGAAAAGATTCATTCTAATAAATCAGTTAATTCGAATGAATCGGTTCATTCCAAACAATCTCATGTGCTATAATCAGTTCATCTTAAACTGTCTTATTTGGAGTGCTGAAAATTCTGAATCATTCTAATGAATGTAGTCATTGTAATGAATCGATTCATTCTAAATTCTCATACACTGTGCTGGAAAGTCTGATTCATTCTAATGAATCAATTAATACTAATGGATCTGTTCATCCCAAACACTCTCATATGCTATAAATTCTGGTTGATCCTAATGAATCAATTCATCTTAAACTCTCTCATTCGTGTTGTGTTGTGAAAGTCTGATTCATTTTAATAAATTGAGTCATCCCAATAAATTGATTTATCCCATATTCTCTCATATGTTGTGCTATAAATTCTGGTTGATTCTAATAAATCATTTCAACCTAATGAATCAATTAATTTTAAAGTCTCTCATTCAGAGTGCTGAAAAGTGTGATTCATTTTAATAAATAAAGTCATCCCAGTTAATCAATCCATCTTAAAATCTGTCATATGTAGTGCTGAAAAGACTGTTTCATTCTAATGAAGCAATTTATCCTAATGAATCAATACATCCCAGACTCTCATATGTAGTGCTATAAATTTTTAGTTTATCAGCCTGACCAATTCAAATCCATCCAAAACAGCTCAAATCTCTCTCTCTCTCTCTCTCTCTCTCTCTCTCTCTTTCTTTCTCTCTCTCTCTACGTAAAGTCTGAATCATTATAATAAATCAAGTCATCCTAATAAATCGATTCATTCTATTGAATTTATTCATGTTAAACGCACTACTGAAAATTCTGATTCATTCTAATTGAATATAGTCATCCCAATGAATCGATTAATTCTAAACTCTCATACACAGTGCTGGAAAGTCTGATTTATTCTAATGAATCAATTGATCCTAATGAATCAGTTCATTCCAAACAATCTCATATGCTAGAAATTCTGGTTAACCCTAATGAATCAATGAATCTTAAACTCTCATTCGAAATGCTGGAAAGTCTGATTCATTTTAATTAATCAGGTCATCCCAATGAATTGATTCATTTCACATTCTTTCATATGTAGTGCTATAAATTCTGGTTGATTCTAGTATATCAATCCAACATAATGAATCAGTTCATTTTAAACCCTCTCAAAAAGTGCTGAAAAGTCTAATTCATTCTAAAGAATATAGTCATTCCAATGAACCGATTCATTCTAAACTCATTTATACACAGTGCTGCAAAGTCTGATTCATTTGAATGAATCAGTTAATCCTAATGAATCAGTTCATCCCAGACACTCTCATATGCTAGAAATTCTGATTGATCCTACCAAATCAATTTTACTTAAACTCTCATTCGGATTGCTAAAAAGTCAGATTCATTCAAATGTATAAAGTTATCCCAATTATTTGATTTATCCCATATTCTTTCATATGTAGTGCTATAATTTCTGGTTGATTCTAATCAACCAATTCAACCTAATGAATCAGTTAATTTTAAACTTTTCATTCTGTCTTAAACTCTGTCATGCATAGTGCTGAAAGTCTGATTCATTCGTCCCAGACTCACATATGTGGCGCTATAAATTTGTAATGAATAAGTCCAGAACCACTCAAAAATCTCTCTCTAATGTGTAAGTTTAATTTATTTTTAGTGAATCAATTCATCCTTTATGGTTCCTATGGTCCATATGTAATGTTACAAAGTCCAAATCATTATAATAAATCAATCCTAATCCTAATGAACCGATTCATTTTATTGAACTGATTCATGTTAAACTCACTACTGAAAATTCTGATTCATTCTAATGAATATAGTCATCCCAATTAATCGATTCATTCTAAACTCTCTTATACACAGTGCTGGAAAGTCTGATTCATTCTAATGCAGTGGTTCTCAACCTTTTTTGGGCCAGTGCCCCCCTAACCACTATTCAGGTCCCTCAACGCCCCCATCAAATAAAACATAGTTTAATAGTCCTCACTGATTATTATTATTTTGTGTTTAGGGTTAGGGGTTAGGGTTAGGGTTAGTAGTAGTACTTTTGTACAGTAAATTATTAAAAAAAAAAAAAAGTGTAATAACATTCGTTTACATTTTTAGTTTTTAAGCATGTTGGTAATTATCATTGCTACAGCTTTAGTGTTGCTGATATACCTTGTTGCCCCAATTTTAAAATGACCAAATAAAAATTCTTGTTTAGAACATATCCACATGGACATCTTTACAGAAGAGATTTTAGTTTGTTCTTCCATTCTTGGAACTCTTGAACATCCTTTTTACTGCTGTGATATCTTTGGATGTTTTCAATTAGCTTTCTGTGAAATATAATAATATTTATCCCTTAGTTTTAGAAAATACCCTGTTTTTTGAGAGTATATTGAATTCCCTTTTTTCTGGCATAGTGGACATGGTTATTTTGGTGGGTAAATAGTACATTTACATATGAAAATGGAAGAAATGTAAACCACTATATTTTACTATATTTCATACATTTTGTGAGAATATTTCAAAGTTTGCTTACAAATACTTTAAAGAAAACGTGGTACAATCCTTTCTAGAATTTCTAGAAAAGTTGGGATGTTTTGTAAAATTATAAAATCTGTGATTTGTTAATTCTATTTAACTTGAAACAGTTCACAGACAGCAGGTGAATTGGTAATAGGTGAGGGTATCATGTTTGAGTATAAAAGGAGCTTCTCAGTTTTTGCGAGCAAAGCTGGATCATGGTTCAAAATGTGTTTATATTAACAAAATAAAATTAAGTTGGCCAGTGAAAACACTGGATTTTTTTTTATTTGTACTTCAGTCAGTTAAATAAAGATTAAGGAGAACAAACAAAATATTCTTGGTTTTATGGCATTTCACAAAACCTCCCAACTTGTCTGGAATTGGGGTTTTAGAAAGATGGGAAAAATATGCTCCTCATTTTCAAAATAGTTACTATTTTAGCACTGTCCTGATTTATATATTTGTTATAGTCAGCATGATTTCTGAAAGATCAAGTGACACTAAAAGCTGAGGTAATGACGCTTAGCATGAGAGGAAAACACATTTTAAAATATGTTCAAATGTTTTTTTTTTTTTTCCCAAATGGTAGATTTACTGTTTTTACTGTATTTTTTAAACAAACAAATGCAACCTTTTTATCCATTAACAAATCTTATTGACCTTTATTTTGTAATGCATATTATAGGCTATATTTTATTTATAATATATAGGCCTATTTTAAAAGCACTCATTTTAATATAGTCTATATTTGTGAGCTTTAAATAAACTCTTTAAAAAAAATTGGCATTCAAACCAACTGCAGTCAAACAAAAAAGCTTTCATATTAATTAATTCATATTAACCAAGAAAAAACATCATGTTTTATTGTGGCTAAAAGCTAGCTATTGTTTTGACGGGAAGTTCAGCAGCTGCGCTACAGAAAGTCAAGCGAACACTGAAGTAAAAAGTCGTTGCTAAGGAAATTACACACCGTCTAGTCTAGAAGCGAGAGTATTGGTGTAAACTAGCAGACACATAATACCTTTATAATCAGTCGTTCAGTAACTGAGCACGAGCGCTACAGTAAACGGATGCCGCGTTCTATTTCTGTGTGATTCCACGCATTCCACGAGCTTGCGCTACCGACAAGCTGACAAACAAATACAGAAATTGCGCTTTGATGCATCCAGTGTAGAGTCGGCGTTAGGATGTGGCAGACCATTTTCTTTTGCAAGTTTCAGCTCATACATCTTTGGTGTAAACACCCCCCAAGAACAGCTCAGCGCCCCCCTTTCAGAAATATTGCTTCCAGCGCCCCCCCCATTGCTCTCCGAACGCCCCCTGGGGGGCGGTACCGCCCCCGTTGAGAAACACTGTTCTAATGCATCAGTTCTAGTGCTGAAAAGTCTAATTCATTCTAATTAACCTAATGAATCAATTCATTCTAATCTTTTATATGTAGTGCTATAAATTCAGGTTGATTCCAATGAATCACGTCATCTGAATCAATTTATCTTTAACTCTCTAATTCGGCGTGCTGGAAAGTCTGATTCGTTCTAATGAACCTGGTCATCCCAATGAATTGATTCATCCCATATTCTCTTATATGTAGTGCTATAAGTTATAAGTGAATCAATGAATCTTAAACTCTGTCAAACATTGTGCTGAAAAGTCTGATTCATTCTAATGAACCAATTAATAATGAATCAATTCTTCCTAAGCGCTCATATGTAGTGCTGTAAATTCCGGTTAAATCCAATGAACCGATTCAACCTAAATGCTCTCATAAACAGTGCTAGAAAGTTTGATTCATCCGTGTAAACAAACATTCTGACAGTCCATGTAAATTAACATTAAAAACACAAACTACGTCTTTTTAAAATAATGTAAAGATTGTTAAAAGCTGCTGATCATAAATATTTGTGTACTATAAATGTGGCTCTGTTTGAGTTTTATTAGTTAGTGTTTGATACAATTACCATATTTTAAATTATTATATATAGTTTACATTTTAATTTAAATAATAGTTGGAATGAAATAGTGATATAATCTGAAAACGCTCATTTAAAACATATATTAACTCTATGGCTAGCTACTTTTTTTGGCAGCTTGTTGTGTAGTTGCTACCATTGCAAAAGAGTAGCTTGACTTTAGTTGAACTACTTGAATTTATGAGTAGTTTGTAGTTTGACAAGCTGTAATTTGAAAGTGGCTTCTCCAACACTGTTGTTAATGCAGGGAAACACAAAACTGATCCACTGCAGCGCTCATGAACACAAGTGTACGTTATTTGCTTGTCATTATGCTGAAAAGATTAGTTTACGGTTTGCAATTGAGCTAAATTAAAAAGACAAAACTGAATGGGTGAATATTTTGGAATACAATGCAATTCTAATTATCTAAAACACTGAAGCACATGCAAGACAACAAACACCTGCTCAACTCAATTTGCTTTTGAAATCTCTCTCATGGGTTCATCTCATTAACACACAATTACCTCTCAAACAAAGCAAGACAATGGCACACAGCGAAGAGTTCAGCGCTCCCCTTCTCACATTCACAATGGAGAGGGAGAAAAATGGTTAATCTCACATCGGCTAATGTTTGAAACAATTCTGTCAGTTTTGGTTTGATTTCAGATAACGGTTGATTCATCCCAGCTGCAGACTGCGGTGGTCTGTGTCGTGAAATAAAGTGTCATTTTTCATTGATGTGCCGTGTGAGTAGTGTTTTATTATGGCAGAATTCTGACAGTAGAGTGATAGAAAGGGAACTAAACATTGACACTGACATTGTCACAGGAGAGCGATGAGTACATTCATCCTCCATTGATTCTCTGCAGTTGCGTTCCCTCTGGAGGCTATAGACACTTCTGCAGGAACCTCTTCAACAACAAGAAAAAACTTCACCAATAACTGACGAAATCTCTCTTTGCTCACTCGCATAGTGTGCAGAAGCACTGTGCTATCTACACTGTAGAGTAAATTTAAACTAAATTTTGCTGAAAACATTACCAGGACTTATTGTTCATGTGGCCCAGACTGCTTTGGATTTGGTCTAGTTGGCTGACCAGCATACTTTTGTTCTGAAACTGGTTGACCAGAGTTACAGTGAGAGTCTGCGTTGTTCTCGCCTCCCCTGAGCCCATTGAGTTTTAACAGAACCCCTAAAGCGTGGAGTGAGTTTGGTAAGAATAAATGGGGGAAAGTCACGTGAGAGGAGGCAGTGCCTCCATCACAATATGACTGGTTATGTTTGGCTGTGATTGGTTCATGTGATAAATCCCACCTCTTGTGTTTGTTCAAAGTTCACAAATCAGTCTGAATGAGCATTATAATGGCGTTAATAGGAAGACTAATTTTAAAAAAGTAAGTAGATATAACATACTCGGATATAACCACTTGTTACGTCAAAATGAGACTTTAAATGGCATGAAAACATGATCTGTTGGTGTTTCAAGTACGTTAATTTTAGAATAAATGTAAAATCCGTAAAGGGGTCATCGGTTGCCCGTTTTCCGCAAGTTGATATGATTCTTCAGGGTCTTAATAAAAAGTCTATAATATACTTTGGTAGTGTAAAACAACACCCTTTTTACCTTGTCAAAATGAGCTCTGCAAAAATCAACCCATTCTGAAGGATTGCTCCTTTAAATGCAAATGAGCTCTGCTCGCCCCGCCCCTCTCTTCTCTCTGTGGAGAGACGAGTCTGTTTACTTTAGCCGCGTTTAGCCGCTAAATTTGCTAACTAGCACATTATTAGGAAAGGCGAACGCAAAGATTCATAAAAAACCCTTATACTCACTTCTGCTGTAAGTGAAGCTGGATCATGAATGATTTGCACGAACATAGACGCATTTATGTAGATCAGGAGGTGCAGTCCCTTCACAAACAAACGTACTTTACTGCATCTTCAGCGGCTCAGATGTCGGGAGTAAATGACAACCACTACGTTCATTATTACGTCCAGCAACACGACACCTCAATCGCTCAATCGGAGATATTCTTGTATAACTTACATCCCTGATCTGGCATCGAAACAAAGAGGGCGGACTGTTACAGCTGATCTGAGGTAAAACGCTCATGCCAATCATCTATTGTGGGAGCCGCCTCTGTGGGTGTGACGCCACAACGACAGGCATCTGAGAATGGCTCGATTTGAAAAAGGGGATACTATTTTTACATATTAATTAAAAACCACTGCATGGATTTTTATCATTATAGGGTAGATTTGTACATATACTGCCAACACACATTAATGTTCAAACAACATGTAAAAGTGAACTTAGCATCCGATGTAAAAATATAAAATAGTTTTTTTTTTTCTTTTTCTGATAGTGTAAGTGATGTTTATTTAGCCAAGAAAATGTGACTGGGACATTAATTTACATTTGATTACCAAAAAACCCCCCAAAAAACAGGACTCCTCATTTCAGAACATCATCGCACACCACTGAGATGTATGAAAGACATGTCTGTTGATTTCCTGAACACAATGTTAATCAGAATCCACTCACTGCTCAAAACTCCAGCGTTTTTCCAGCGCTGAGTTATGCAAGCTACAAATCCTTTCATAAACAAAGTGTAGACAGGGTGTAAACAAAAGATTAATTGTGCAGTGTAGAGAGATTCGTTGATTATAATGGAACTGTGAGATCGCAATGAACTAAGATGAGTGACAGCAGGAGTTAGTAAATGTGATATTGATTTAATACAACAGTACAATAAACAAGAAGTTAAACAATAAACAAGAAGTAACACTATTGCCTAATTTTGCTCTTTCGTCAACGAAAAAGTCACAGTTAAGCTGCTGCACATCTCCATTCAAATGGTGTTTTGTTTATAAATGAATGTGCGTTTTTAAATGGATCTAGTGAGTCAATGATTCAATTTCCGATTCATAAATACAGTCACTTGCTTCATTCGTGAATGAATCAGATGTTCGAACGAATCGAATTAATAATGCAGTGATTAAAAATCAGTGACCTGCCGCCAACTACTAGCAGTTTTTGTTTCATTTGTAAAATATCTTTTAAGTTTTTAAATCATTTAATATTCTTATATTCAAAATTATATTTAAAACATTATTCTCAACATGAATTTATAAATTTAATTGCACTCATGCCACCTCTGAGCCTCATGAAATATCTGAAAATACACCTACAAGCTACTTTTGTGTTCTTCTGTGCCACCTCTTTAGTACATATTAATTTTGTTAATATATGTATTTTAAATTAGACAAAAAAGATGACATACTTTATAAAAGTAAAAACAAAATTCCCCTGTAAATCACTTAAAGGAGTCAAATATCACATCGCAATGGAAAGGCTTATTTTTTTATCAGATTTTCTGATTATTGATTAGAATGTGCTCCTAAATTTTTAAGGTTAGGAGTACAAGTGCTCCTAAAAAGAAGAGTAAGCGTAGAGCCCATATATATATATATATATATATATAAAATGTATGTATGTGTGTGTGTATATAATATATGTAATAAAACAAACCAAGTACCCACTGAACATTTTCATTGTATGGAAAAACAAAAACAGATTTGACATTTTCATAATAACTCTGTTTGCATTCCATGAGGAAAAAAGTCATCCTATCCATGCCCTCATAAAAAAAATAATAAATATTATTTATTATAAAACTTTGCTCACTTTGCAAAAGCCATTTTCACATAAAGCTGACATTTAAATGGATATATAATAAATATATCATTAAAAGCTAGAACTCCCCTGTGTTCTTGCGCTGACAAATGAATCTTGTGTTAATAGCTAATGCATATGTATTTATTTATTTATTTATTTAGCTTTTGGAAGTGCATTTTAAATAGGCATCCTGAACACCAGAGGTTTCACGTTGACTTTAAGAAGCCTGCCGAGGACACCAGCATCCATCCAAAACGCAACATTTACATGAGTTTATTGTTCTGAGCAGATGCTTTCTCGCCAAGGTGACCTACAACAAACAATACGGCATTAACGCAACAATATAATTCACAACGAAATTGGTGAGGTAAACACCAACCAAAATCTCCCTAGATTTATCTCCTCTTCTTTCTTGACAATTTAGAAGTCATTTCTTTGTAACAGGCGACTCCATCAAACTACGTTCTCCTTCTTCGCTACCGCACTCCTGATGCCTAAAACCGCACCGTATTTCACCAGACGGCAGAATTACTCTTGACAGAGAGCAAAGACCTAAATGAACACATAAACAAATAAGAAGTATACGAGGGGAATGCGAAGCGGCCCCTCGCGCTCTTGAGTCATGATGACATCTCATGGGAGATGATGGGGGCTGTAAGCTGTGCTGGCACTCAGGTGAACACTGCCAAACGGGACTAAATTACAATCCGGGCGCGCTGACTTGACTCCGTGCCATGAATTACTCATCTTCCCTCCATTTGCACCCAGCACTCATTTGCTCTCGTGCAGCATATGTGCTCCATGTCTGAGTGGCTCGCAGACAGTCGCGGCCTCAGCCGCTCGGCTTGCCGCTCCCCCTCGGCAGACAGGCGTAATTAAAACCGCGCTGCTAAATGGGAGCTCAAATGGTCGCAACCTGTTTGTAACGGCGGAACAAGTTTCACTGAAAATTAATCACCTGAGAAAACGCCAAACTGTGCTATGATGAAGCTGAAAGCACTTCAGTTAAACCACACCGACAGAAGGTACTCGGCCGTGTCTAATATGACTAGTTGTGCTATTAACCAACCCTCTTATGTAGATGGATAACTTGCGATTGGTCTTATTTTAGCATGTTTTAGCAAGTCTTCCACATGAGCACCATGGCTCAGCATCTGTGACTTAACTTTTTTTTTTGCTATTTTAAACACAGTGTTTACACTATACTATTATTTAAACAAAAGTACATTTTAATTATTAACAGAGGACATATGTGATGTACTGGATTGTAATTTTGAGTGACTATTTTCATGTGCTTTTTAACTATAATGTATATCAGTAAGGGAGGGAAATCATGAAATTGAGGAGCATACCTGACATGACACTGCTACTCACTTTTTGTGATTGGACTCTCTTCAGGATTTCATTCTCTTTTGAAATCGGATGGGATGCCAGCAGTGCTTGAACCACCAACTGTTATTTTACCCAGAAAGTTGGCAAGAAGGTATAAATTCGTAATGAAGGTGCACTAGGCAGCACAGGGAGAAATTTAGCTTATAGTTTTCAGCGAAGGTCAAAATGAATAAGAAAAAACAATGTGAAAAAATAATAAACCTGCATAAGACATTCCTATCTGGACGGGATTAGATTTCTTACGAGCAATTTGCTCTGCTATTTTTACTGTTGTGTGAGAAAAAAACTACTGACATGCTTGATTTGAAGTCTGTGAAACATGTTAACCAGTGTGGTTACAGTTAGCTAAAACCAATACTATCAAGAACTGGTTTAGTAATTGAAATAAACCTGAAATAAAATAAATTATAAATTTCTCATTCAAAACTGAATTTTTAACTGAAATAAGTTGACGTACTAAAACTTTTAAAACTGGAAATATATATATATATATA
>JAHKKF010493762.1:0-10774 GCA_019740295.1 Labeo calbasu | reverse complement strand
ATGTCTTATCAATGAATAATGCATAATATTCACAAGGTCCAAGGGCCAAAGGTACATTTAATGCAGTGATTGTGGAAAATGACGTCATACAGTGACTCACGATGACCTGATAGTCCTGTAATAGGATATAATCTCTTATATCATAATCTGTTAGTGTGATATAGTGAGCCATTAAATGTATTAATCATGTTTTAAAAAATGTGAATCAGTGAGTGAGCAATAATTTTAATACTGGGCCTCTTTGATTAGTTAAAAAAGGGAACACAAAATCCTCATCACTCTAAAAAGATTTATTATTGTATGAAATAATCACAGTAGTATTTACAGAATATTTGAGTAATGTATGAAACAGCAGAATTGTAATAAATGGACAGTTTGTTATAAAAAACAGCCAGTGAGACAATTTTTCTCATGATAATATTTGATGCATAAGCAGATAAATAGTATAAGAACTAAATATTTTAACATTTCTGAAAAAAAATATGCAAAAGGAAAGTATTAAATTGGTTTAAAGTCTAAAGGAACTGACAGGATTGAACAGTTTTCTTACATGTCATGCACATGATTTTTAGCTTCTTGGTAGAAAAGCTAGACAAATGACATTTTCGAGATGTTTTTACAATATTTTGAAGGCAATAGTGCAATAAAATATTTTTAGCAGCCCATTTGTGAAATCATACCTAAAATGTGCATTAGATAAAATATCATCTTAAAGAAACAGCACAAGCAAAATCGCTAACAAAACAAACACAAACAGAGACACTTTTATTTAATGCAATGACATTTTAAGTGGGGTTTACGAGTTCAAATACTTTTTGGGCTCTAGTTTGTATGTATAGCCTATGGCTAATACATTGTTTTAGTTCAGTTTTGCAATTCACCTCACAGTTACTGTGGCAGTAGCTAATGGACTCAGTTCAGCTCCTGTCTGAAAATCATCGCCTGTTAAACATGTTGTTGTGTTTTCGTTTTAGTACATCATGATCTCTTTGGGCGCATCCTCCGTTGGTTTCTCCTGCTCTTTGCGGCGTGTGTACGCGGCGTGGACGTACAGAAAGACCACGAGGATGGCCAGCAGGTTAAAGCAGATGTACGGTATCAGGAGGAAGAACCCCACGTCTAGGCTAATTTTGGGATTCCTCAACTTTACGTTGGGTTCGACCGCTTTCACCAGCGTCTGAAACATCTCACCCGCGTAGATGTTTGACACGTACAGAATCAGCGCCAGGAAGGCCACACATACTGGACAAGAGGTAAGACACATTAGCAA
This sequence comes from Labeo calbasu, assembly GCA_019740295.1. Lineage (NCBI taxonomy): Eukaryota > Metazoa > Chordata > Actinopteri > Cypriniformes > Cyprinidae > Labeo > Labeo calbasu. Next base: position 9,504 of record JAHKKF010493762.1, on the reverse strand, counting down.
ACTTTGGCATGCACAAATAAGTCTTATTGTCAATAAAGTAGACATGTGATGAATGAATTCGGGTGAAATATGTGTGGGGAATGTTGTCACCTTCATGCGAAATGATCATATTGAAGCCTGTTTCGGCCATGGGATAAAAACTTATCATCTCACAATTCTGACTTTTTTCAGTTCTGATATACACAGAACTGTGAGATACAAACTCAAAATTTAATGAAAAATGTTTATATCTCACAATTCTGACTTTTTGGCCTCACAGTTCTCAGAATTGTTATATTTTAGACTAATTATGAGATATAAGCTTGCAATTTTGAGAAATAAGTCCAAATTCTCAGAATTGCAATATAAATTCTGTTAAGAAAAGATTGATTCGCAAAATATGAAGTTTATGTATCATAATTCTGATTTTATTTTCAGAATTGCACTTTATTTTTCACAATTCTGAGCTTTGCAATTCAGTTTTTTTTTTTTTGTGAGGAAAATTTGTATTTCTCAGAACTGTGATATAAATTCAAAATGATAATTATTTATATATTTAAAAAAAAAACATGCAAAAATTGTTTTTTATTTTACATAACTGAGTTAGAATTTAGTATGCTAGATATAAATTCAGAATTCTGTGAAGAAAAATTTGAATTGCAAAGTATGATGTTTATATATCATAATTGTGACTTTTAATTTAAGAATTGCACTTTATATATTGCAAATCTGAGTGTATATTTTGCAATTCTGACTTTTTCTCAGAATTGTGAGAAAAAAGTCTTAATTATGAAACAAAAAGTTGTAATTCTGAGAAAAAAGTCTGAGTTCTTAGATTATATTAAAAACTGAACAAATAAATCAGAGTTTCTATCTTACATAACTGTGAGATGTAAAGTCAGAATTTAGTATGCTAGATACATACTCAAAATGTATAACTCAGTTCTATGGAGAAAAAATCTAATTGCAAAGAATGAAGTTTATATATCAGAATTATGACTATTATTTTTAAAATTGCACTTTATATATCACAAAGCTGAAGAAATGTGAAGAAAAAAGTTTGAATTGTGAGACAGGAAGTTGCAATTCTAAATAAAGGTCTCAATTCTGATTTTAGCTTGAATTTGTGAGCATTTTTTTTCTCAGAACTGTGATATCATAATTGCAAGATATAACCGTAAAATGATAATTGTGATTATGTCTTGCAGGTCTTAGTTTATATATTAAAAAATGAGATTTTTTCTTAATAAAGTCTGAATTTAGTATGCTAGATACAAATTAAGAGTTTATAACTTGCAATTCTGTGGAATAAAGTTTAAATAGCAAACTACGAAGAATGGCTTTTATTTTCAGAATTGCACTTTATATATCGCAATTCTGAGAAAAAAAGTCTGAATTGTGAGATGGAAACTTGCAATTCTAAGGAAAAAAGTCTGAATTCTGAGTTTATATCTTGCATTTCTGAGAAAAAATTGCACGATATAAACTCAAATTGATAATTATGATTTTTAGTTTTTAAGTTTTTTATCTCACAATTCTGAATTCAGTTTGTGAGACAGAACGTCGTAATGATCTTTTTTTAGTTTTTTTATTCCATGGCAGAAACTGGCTTCCATTCAATCTTGCAGATTTCTATTGGAATGACTGATTTTGCACAGACAATTTAGCCAAGTAATGGTAAATGTGACCGCATCTTTACCCAAAGGACTTATAATCGTCTAAAACTAGAAAGCCAAAGTTTTAAGAATTTAATGAAGGGTTTAAATTGAAGAGGTGCAAGCTACATAGTGTTTGAGATTCAAATATCTTTGTGGGATGAGTATGCATGTTTGCTCACCACTGAGTCCACTGCATGTGTATAGTCCTATTGGGCCCATGTAGGTCTGGTATGGGTTACTAAAGCTGTTGTACAGTGTGACCAGAATACTGCCTGCAGACCCCAAAAGAGCCAGCGCCAGCAGGATGACGACCAGAGCGTGCAGGATGACCGGAGCGCCTGCTTTTTTCGCCAGGCGATCGAACACTAAGAACCAGGGAGAAAAAGAGTGTATGTTAATGTACATAAAATTCAGTTAGAGTTAAAATGTCATAAAATATTATGTCATTTGAAATAAAATGACATAACATTAAAAAAACTTACAGTAAGCATAAAAGCATGTGATTGTATGGAATGGCGGTTCAAATTCCTGCAGATTCCAAAGGTCATCTTAGTTCAAGATTTCCATTTACTTTTATTGGGCTTTTCATATATGGTAGTCCAAATTGTCGACAAATATATAAATGTGTTTAGATATTAAAAAAATCTAACCAAATGGCATCTTCACTTGTCCGCTGCAGGATCGTTTCTCAGAACATGCGTCACTTTCATCATCATTTTTGCTCAATGTCTGTTAATCAGCTGGAGTTTTTGTTAATTTTTAGTGGAAGTATTAAGTCATTTCACCTATAGTTCACACAGGTGTATAAAATGTCAGTCTTAATGTTAAAACTCACAGAAAAAAAAAAAGTACAAAAGCTTGGGCAGTACTCTTTTAAAAGGTACATATTTGTACCTTTTTACCCCTAAAAGGTGCATACAAGTACTTTAAAGTATACATATTAGTGCCTTAATGGTGACAGCTTTTGTACAGTATATCTGCTGCTATTATTTGTAACCCAACAAACATATTGTTTGTTCAAGTAAAACAAATGCTGATTGATATGGTATTTTGTTATCTAAAATATCGTTTATACATTTTAGGGTAGTTTTTAAATAGAAATTAAGCTAATTTATTTAATTAATTAAATGGTTTGTTTACTGATATAATCTCATGTTACATTTGAAAATGTAAAATTGCATAATCTAGCATGCATAAAATAAAAATTAAGCTTTATTTGAAGCTCACCGGCAACTTTTGCTCCGGGCGAGTCAATCCTGGGGCATCTGAGTTTGGTTTCTGAGCCATTGAAAAGGCCAGTTTTGAGACTGGAGTTTCCAGCGAAAACGTCGCTTCCGGATGGAGCGCAATCCAAGACGGCACTGGCCCAATCCGCCGACATCCCGTAACCCAATACAGCCACTCCAGCAGCACACAAACCAGCACTTGACAAGAAATGTACCAGCTTCTTCGTGGACGGCATGGTTTCTGTGTAAAGTTGGTCTTCTGGTGGAAGTTTTGCAGCTTGTCAAGATCTTTCCTGTCGCTAGCTGGAAAATGGGAGAACTTGGGAGGAGGCGAGATGTTGGTGGCTGCTGGGGTAATAAATGGTGTTGTATAGATTGTACTTTGTCACTGATCTGAAATCAGTACCTTGTGTTTCCCTGCAGTGGCGAAGGTTTGGTCTAGGGTGGGGAGAGCTGATCGCAGATCAGCTTGTGATGTAACTCATCACCAGGAGGGCAATAAAGCCATAAAGCAATCGTCTGTACAGTCACGGACAGCTGCTCGTGTAGTCATGGCATTTATATTGGAGCTCACAACATCATAAAGACGGTGACGTGGGTTTAAGAAGAAAGAGAAGATCAAGAAATCATCCTCTGATGGGACAGAAGTCCTGCTTTACTGCTGAGGTGTAACCAGGACCGGCGTATAGGAGGCGCTTCCCAGGGCCTTATAATTTTATCACAGGGCACGTGAAAGATGGCCTTGGGCGTAACATTTATGAGCCTTACAGTCATTATTAATATGACAATAGCCAATAATGTTCATAAATTAAAAAAAAAAAAAAACATTTAAAAAAAAAAATAAACACACTTTTTGTGTAACACATTTGTTGCAAACTTTATTTTAGCTTTTAGTTTTGTAGTGATTAGAAAAAGAAATTAACAAGGATGCAAAAGAAAAGAAAATAGGACATCATCAAATCATTAAACATCTTTAGCATTTTAAGAATATCTATAATGGTTTCTTACACAACAGAAACTCATCATAGGTCAGAGAACATGTTTATATTACATAAATGTTGTGGATTTCCTGAATGCTGTAGTTATTTTTAGTGTGATGCTTTAAAAATGTCCAAAGTCCATTTTCCAATGATATGATATCACCATGGATATCACAGCACACCCACAAATAAAACTAAGCACAACCAGAGATAACAGGATCAGAAAGTGTGCGTTTTACAGATATAGCCCTCCAGAACAATACAAAACTTTAAAATAAAATAATTAAAAAATGAATTGAAAAATAATGATTTAAAAAATATTTTAACCAGCAGATGGCGCGTCTTGTCTTTCATTCAATCGGACAGAACAGCGTTGTGACGTTACTGTTGTATACGAACGTACAGATTAAAAATTAACCGTAGATTATATTAGATTAACCATTAAACTGGTTTATATCTTGAAGCATTTTGTATATTTTTCTTAATTATCTCTACTGAATTATTATTTTAAATAAATAGTTGTTTTCAGAATGTTCCCTTTTTCAGTTTGTATTGTTGTTGCTGATAATGATGATTAAATTGCGTTTAATCCATTTAATACAAACATTTTCTTTATAACCTCTGTGCTGAACAGATGCTGTAAAACTAATTATGAAACAGAATCAAAGTGTAGAAAGGCATACAGAGCATGAAAGAGCGTGTGTAAAATGGGCGGGGCTTATCGGAAGCCATGAGTGTGGGTTTAAATAATAATTCATTTATCTCTGTTCATTGTACTCATCACTAATTATTTTTATTTAAATAACACAAATTTTAGTGTAATTACTCAACTGTAAATTATTGCTCAGACCACAGCCGAAGAAACACCGGAGCTCTGGTTATCACGTGGTATGTGTTACTTTTCGTTGCGCTGACCAGGATGGACCAATCACAGGCGTTTGTGATTAATGGAGGTGTTTCGATGTCCAATTTGTTTATCAAATACAGATCCTTCGAACAGTAACACAACAACAGAATTAGAAACAAGCGAGCGTAAATTCATATCAATATGTAGAACTAAAACTAGAACTAGAGACAGTATTGGTAGCGACGAACTGGAGAATCAGCAGATCTTGAAACAATTAAACCCAGAACTTGAGCTGAAGTCAACACAGTTAAGTAGCACGGGTGTATTTGTACCCGTAGCCAAAAAAAAAACATTACATGGGTCAAAATTATCGATTTTTCTTTTATGCCAAAAATCTTTAGGATATTAAGTAATCACGTTGAAGATATTTTGTATTTCCTACCGTAAATATATCAAAACTTGGACAACTTTAAAGGCGATTTTCTCAGCATTTTGTGTTTTAAAAAATTTACCCTTATGACTGGTTTTGTGGTCCTGGGTCACATATATACACAATATACAAACTATTTTTCTCACAAGCAAAGCGTTTTACTAGAGACTGCATTAGGTTGGAGACAGCATTACACCCAGACCTAATGCAGAGACCGACAGAACTAGAACCATATAGATACATTATTTATTTGTAAATATCTTGAATAAACAAAACAAACATTCCCGTCATTTAAATAGATTTCAGTGAAGTAATTCAGCATTTTGAGCCACGGCGCGCCCCCTGGAGGAACAACTCCATATTTGTCATAAAAAACAGCATTAGGCTTATGTTGCGTTTTGAATACGCAGTTGTTCGTCTAATTTCAGAAATGGTCACCAGGCGGCTCTGAGCACACAGAAAACGCCGGAGAAGCGGGTGAGCCCCTGACAGAGGAGTAAATCTGCAGATCAACACAAATCCTCCTGTTTCCTCCTCCTCCAGCAGCAGCGGTCAGTCAGCTTTCACCACCAGCCGCCCGGCGCGTTCTGCGCTCCCGACTACTGGATCATAATCATCCGTGAGCTTGAAAAAAACGGGTTCGTGTTGGACTTTACGGTAAGAGAATGATGAATGTGTTTAATCTGAATCCAAACTGCAGTATTCAAAATGTGGCACATGTGTAGGAATGTTGTTTTTCAGTGCGCCGGAGCGCGTAACGGAGCGGTGCGCTCCTGTGCGTTCGATACACCCATGTATACTCGCATGCAGCCAGCACTTTAGATCGATTTGTTTTTTCAAAACGTGTTCTGTTCATCTTTATAGAAGCGTTTCTTTATAAACGAAGCATCTCAGGTATTGATGGAGCGCATTGGCTGTGTTGGTAACCCGGGTGATCTGTAGGTTTCCTCGTAATGTGGGTTAGTGGAACGAGCTTTGGGAAAAGGTTCATTGGGACTCGCTGTTCACTCTCATCCCTGCAGATCTGCAAAGTGAACAAGCGGAGGAGAGGAATGTCATGCATGCGGTCCACAGGAGCGTAGGTGTCTTTCACAGCAGATACAGAATTAGAACCCGAACCAGAGACTGAACCAGAATTAAAAACTAGATTTAGAACCGGCGTGTTTCTGCAGCAGTGCGTCTCAGTCGGTTTTACATCGCTCTGGTTGTTGATGTTGAGATGTGCACGTAGTTCATTTTTTCAATAAGTTGAAGTATGCACTGACTCATTTACATTATTAGTGTGGTTTCGTGACAGACATTTTGTCTGTTTTTAAAATGAATCACTTTAATTAATAATCAGCCCCTGGTAACTGCAAACATGTTAGTCATAAATGAGTGCATGCTCTAAATCTGGTTTTAATGAAGTTATGTTGTGTACTCTAAAAATCTAAATCTACTGATTTGCAGAAGTAATATTACTTGATGCTAAGTTCAAAGCAATAAAAACATTTACATACATCATGTTGTTTTTCACAATGTAAGAAGTTTTCTAATTAAATAGATATGTATCAGCTTTAATGCACTTACCAAAATAACAAAACCGTTTAGGTTGTTGATTAGGCATTAAATAATGTTCAGAATCATATATGTGAAAATAAACTAAGAATTTAACAACTAGTTGTAATTTGGCTCAGCAAAAGTTGAGAAGGTATGTTTTCATGTAATTTATTTTTGGTGACTAAGTGATAATACAAGATTTCTCCACCTTAGAAGTAGTAATCAAAAGCAAAATGTTACAAAATGCATCACAGTTTGTGAAAAAGTGTGACATACTTAAGCAAAACATGCACTATTTTTGGAATCAGCACCCTGAAATTAGTAGGAAACACATTGGATTTTATTCAGCAAATGATGCAATAGAACCAAATGTCTTGTCATTATAAGTAGTTGAAGTCTGTTGCAATTTGAATTTTTTTGCTTTTACAGATGCTTTTGTAGAGGAATGTAACAATGCCAACAATAATTTGTAGTGTACAATGCCAGGTTTATTGGAAAGCATTGGTTTGCAATTGTTTTTAGGTTGTTTGACTCAAGAGGGTCTGTTATGTAGAGAAGGTTAGAGAAAGGTTAAGGTTTCTCTTCTCAGTGATTATATTTAGATTCTTATTTAAGTTCCCTCAAAGAAAGACACTTCTGTCAACGTGTGTCATCTTTGTGGATATATTTGTTCAGAAGAGAAAGTTTCAGCACATGCTTGATCCTGCTGAAGTCATTTAGATCTGCAGGTTTTCATTTCTTCTGATGATTTAAAGGAATATTGTGGGTTAAATACAAGTCAGGCTTTGTTGGCAGTATCTGAAAGTGAAAGTACAACAGAGGTTTATGTGAATGAAGTTTGGTTTGAAAATCAGTTTTTGTTTTCAGTTGTCATGTACAGCAATTTACAGATGAAATACGTCTGCTTAACATGAAATATAAACAGATGCACTTTATTGTTTTCCTTCTTTCTGAAAGAGAAATCCCAGAATAGTTTTATGTTTGCGAGTCTTGTTTTCATTTAATAATGTTTGTACAGTGCATCCATATATGCCCTGCTGTGTTGTTCTCACTGGTGTTATTGCGTTTATCATTCTCTTTGAAGCAGTTTGCAGTTTTGTTTGTGGGTAACAGTGGGAGCTAATTGGTCCATAGCCGTTGCAGTTTAGTGGGTGAAACTGATTATTTGTTGGGCGCTTGTTAGATCTGTCAGGGTCAAAAGAAAGTCCTGGTGCTTTGTGGAAAGCGTGTCGAGCAAAACGATCAGAAAGCGGAGAAAAAAGGCTCATTAGTGGGATTGAAGATTGTTTGCTTGTGTAATTGAGAGAACTAAGCTGTCTAAACGAAGTAAACGGGAATCACGTTCTCCAGCAGGAGTTATAACAGCTGTGTTGTTGAAATGAGGCGGTGAATGTATTCACTTTTCTTTAAAATGTGCAAAAGCCTTTCTTAACCTAGTAAACTAAGCAAAGCAACTGAGCAGCTATCTGAAATGCGTCTTGAAGTAGTTTGCTGTATGCAGTGTTTGTGTCCTGACGCCCAGGAGAGAGCAGACGGAAGATCCAGGACATTGTTCGGGCATGCATTCATTTACTGGAACTCTCGGCTATTCTCGTATGTTCAAACGCAGGAAAGTAAAGACAGACAGACAGGAAACTTCCTGTGAGGAAGAACAGAACCTCTCCATACTCTCTCTTTCTTCCATCCTCTCTCTCTCTCATCTGGTCCCTTCATTTGGCTTTATTTATGTAAAATGATGCAAATGGGTGTTTTGGTTGCCGTAGTTCCTTGAGGAGCTGTAAAATATTGACAGGGTTTACAAGCATTTTTTTACGACGTTTTACTGTAATCCAGAGTTAAGTCATGAAGACTAAACCAGTTTCTCTTTAAAGGAGAAGTCCACTTCAAGAACATCAATTTACAAATGATTTACTCACCCCCTTGTCATCCAAGATGTTCATGTCTTTCTGTCTTCAGTCGTAAAGAAATTATGGTTTTTGAGGAAAACATTTAAGGATTTTTCTCCATATAATGGACTTCATTGGTGCCCCGATTTTGAACTTCTAAAATCTAGTTTAAATGCAGCTTCAAAGGACTCTAAACGATCCCAGCCGAGGAAGAAGGGTCTTATCTAGCGAAGCGATCTATTAGTATATTATAGCAGATTTTACTATGTGATAATTAATAAATTGTATATCGTAAATATATATTTTTCTTTCCTTTAATTTTTAGTGATTTTGTTTAGTAATTTATCTTATTATCTTATTTTATTTCAGTTAGTTGTCAAGGCAGCATTTGTAATTTTATTGTAAGATTACGTTTTTTTTTTATTTTTCATCTAGTTATATTATATTTCATATTTATTTCAGTTAACAAAAACCCTGCTGTAGAAATATCATGATGAACTAGATGTTTACATTTTGTGTTTGGTTGCCAGGGTGTTACAGTGTGGTTGCTAAGGTGCACTGAGTGGTTGCTAGAGTGTTTTGGTGGTGGTCGGGGCGTTTCTAGGGTGCTCAGTGGTTTTAGAGTGTGTTGGTGGTTGTCAGGGCGTTGCTAGGTTGCTCTGAGTGGTTGAAGAGTATTTAGGTGGTTGTCAAGGTGTTACTAGAGTGCTCTGAGTGGTTGTAGAATGTTTTGGTGGTTATCAGAGCGTTGGTAGGGTGCTCAGAGTCATTGTGTTCTAGTGGTTGTCTGGGCGTTGTTTTGGTTGTTGTCAGGGTGTTGCTAGGATGCTCTGAATGGTTGTAGATAGGGCTGTGCAAATAATCGCAGGCGATAATGAATGCGATATTGCGCGGCTTGTCAGTGAATTTCGGCTCTTTGTAGTGAGTGCCGCTCCATAATGAATGCGTCTGACTGCACG
>JAHKKF010493761.1:0-21352 GCA_019740295.1 Labeo calbasu | reverse complement strand
AAAAAAACTGATTACATTTATTTATACATTTTAAATGTAAATAATTTAAGTATTTAAATTTAATAACAAAAATGCCAAAAGCACATAACAAAATAATTAAAACATTAATTAAAATAGTAATAGTATAGTAATAGTACATACACTGCTGTTCAAAAGTTTGGAATCAGTAAATTTTTTTATTTTTTTTAAAGAGGTTTTGTCATCAAGGCTGCATTTATTTGATTAGAAATCCAGAAAAAACAGTAATATTGTAAAATATTATTTCCAAGTAAAATAACTAGACATATATTTTAAAATGTAATTTCCTGTCATGCAAAGCTGAATTTTTAGGATAATTACTCCAGTCTTCAGTGTCACATGATCCTTTAGAAATCATTCTAATATTATCAATGTTGGAAACAGTTGTGCTGGTTATTATTTTGTTGGAATCTGTGATACTATTTTTTCAGGATTATTTAATAAATAAAAAGTTAAAAAGAACAGCATTTATTTAAAATAGAAATCGTTTGTGACAATATAAACTACCATTTAAAAGTTTGTTGTCAGTAAATTTTTATTCTTCCTTTTTTTTTGAAAGAAATTAATACTTTTATTCACCAATAATGTGTTAAATTGATAAAAAGTGATAGCAAAGACTTGAAAAAAGTTACACGTTAGAAAAAATATTTAGCAGCTCCACTGTTTCCAACACTGATAATAAATCTGCATATTAGAGTGATTTCTGAAGGATCATGTGACACTTAAGACTGGAGTGATGGCTGATGAAAATTCAGATATAAACTAGTTTTAAAATATATTAAAATAGACAACCTTTATGTAAATAATGCTAAAATAACTGGCAGGTGTCTGATAAAAATGTAGTGAATGGCTGTTTTTGTTGTTGTACATCATGACCAGAAAGTTTATATTCTCCTAATTCAAGACAACAGTCCGTCAAACTACTCACAGTTCCGTGCAAACAAGAAAAATACATACCTTCCTTCTTACTATCCTTGCAGAGACATTGTGCAAAATTTACCAGGTTTGTAGGAAACATTATGCAACAAATGCTGTAGCTAAGTTGTAATGAACCCGTGACTTTCCTTTACGGAAAGAAGATGAGCAACTCAAAGGAGAGCAGGAAGGTAGAAGAATGATTAAAAGAAACTGAAGGAATGGATAGAGTGACTAATGAGAAAGACTAGAAGGTCATCAGGGCATAGAGATCCTTTAAGAATGTAAATAAACACAGCTGACTGCTCCAGTCCTCAGATGCTCCTGTTCTGCCAGAGGCCTCATAATCGGTAAACACAATATCATAAGTTGCACTGATCACTTTATGGTTCTCACTTGAGTGCACTGAGACTATGCAGCTCTCACTGTTCCCTATTTAGAGCACAAGGAGTCATTCTTGTGGATTAATTGTCTACTTTACATGGGCCGTATTTATCCAAGCATGCACTTTTGTCCTCTCTATTTTCGGGGAGCACACACACAGAGTTAATGAGCGTGTGTGGTTGCATTTGCAACAGTCAGATGAGGTAGTAGATGAGGTCAGCATTTCCTTTGTGCTGCTTCCACTTCTTTCTAGTTTCCTGTGTTTCTCTGGATGTTCATGTGCCTGTGAGGGTTATGTAGCGGAATGTTTATTGTTTTGTCTGGGGTGCTTTAAAAATGGTCTTGTTTTGACAGATTTGCATGACAAAATTCTTAAATTAGCTGATTCACTTGGCAACTTTAGGTGAAGTGAGAAGGTTACTATAATAAGGTTTGCACAGTTCAAAAAAAAAAAAAAAAAAAAAAGTCGTTAACAGAACAAAGGCTTTAGTGTTGGATGCCACAATGTCATGTCTAACGTCTCCATGGGAAGAGGCTTTGATCGGGATCTTCACACACATCAAATATCCTGCCCCTGCGACTACACTTGAACCAAACAGAGCCCAAATGTGATTAAGGGTTTAGGGATTTCTGCCCGGAGATTTGGAGCTCTGCTGGGTTTCAGGCTCAATGCTGGCATTCCATCCTATTCTGCATCAGACTCCACAGAGAAGCTCCGTGATTCCCGGGGGATTCACACCTCGCCGCTAATCCTTTCCGGCGGCGGAGGCGCTATTAAGACTTATCATAACGAGATTTCAGCCACCAGCCACCTCACTGTGGAATTTGATTAGAAACACCTGCAGCAGAGAGATGCACTATTCTCTCACCGTCGAGACCAGAGAGATCAACCACTGAGCGAGAGTGAGAAAGATGCTTGCGTTTGTCAGTTTAACCATCATTTAGCGCAGGACAATAAAGCATGACTTAAAAGATATGCAATGCGCGGGACTTACATACAGTTGAAGTCAAAAGTTTACATACACCTTGCAATATCTACAAAATGTTAATTGTTTTATCAAAATAGGAGGGATCATACAAAATGCATGTCATTTTTTTGTTTGGTACTGACCTGAATTTAACGTAAAAGACATTTACATGTATTCCACAAGAGAAAATAATAATTGAATTTATTTAAACGACCCTGTTCAAAAGTTTACATACACTTGAATGATCTGAATGATCAACAGCTGATTCTATTTTTTTCATAGTGATAGTTGTTCATGAGTCCTTTGTTTGTTCTGAACAGTTAATCCTTCAGGACACACAAGCATTTTCAGGACTTTTCAGCATTTTTGTGTATTTTTAACCCTTTCCAACAATGACTGTATGATTTGAAACTCATCTTTTCACACTGAGGAAAATGGAGGAACTCATATGCAACTATTACAGAAGGTTCAAACACTCACTGATTCTCCAGAAGGGGGTGAAAACATTTTGAATTTGAAGACCAAATGTAACTTATTTTGTCTTCTGGGAAACATGGAAACATGTAAGCATCTTCTGTAACTTCTGAAGGGCAGTACTAAATGAAAAAATATATATATTTAGGCATCGATATGTACACATCGTCATTCTGTTCAAAATGTTCTCCCTTCTCTCTCAATGCATCGTTTTTCTTTCTAAAGCATCAGTGAGCATTTAAACCTTCTGTAATAGTTGCATATGAGTCCCTCAGTTGTCCTCAGTGTGAAAAGATGGATCTCAAAATCATACAGTCATTGCTGGAAAGGGTTCAAATACACAAGAATTCTGAAAAAACAAAATTTGTGGGACCTGAAGGATTTTTCTGAACAGCAGCAGGCAGGTTAACTGTTCAGGACAAACAAGGGACTCAAGAACAACTATCACTAAACAAAAAAACACAGCTGTGGATCATTCAGGTAACAACACTATTAAGAGTCAAGTGTATGTATACTTTTAACGGGGTCATTTTTATAAATTCAACTATTATTTTCTCTTGGGGACTTCATGTAAATGTCTTTTATGTGAAATGTCTTACTCAGGTCAGTACTAAATAAAAAAATAACGTGCATTTTGTATGATCCCTCTTATTTTGGTCAAATAATTCACATTTTGCAGATTCTGCAAACTTGACTTCAACTGTATAACAAAACAAGAAGCCAAAGTGAATAGTTCTCACACATAGCTGGTTAGGAAAAGAATTGGACAAGTAATTTCAATAACCTTAGCAGAAATGGAGGAGCACAGCAACATAATTGTCCCTTGAGATCTCAGACTGCATTGAGAAGGAACAGAGGAGAGATATCAGGGGGTCAGTCAGCCTGGGACAAGTCTCTGACCAGCAGGTTTGAAGTTCACAGGGTTGGAATTGGCCAATCCTGAGGGGATCTTCTCATTTTATTATCACAGGCTTTGGGTTCTGTTTGGGTTAGTGTGTTTGTATGAGGTGCAGGATGTGCTGAGGCTCTGTTTGGAGGCCATGCACCTCATTATGGGGTAACTTTAGGGTAACAGTTGGAATCTGGGTGAGAATGGTGTGGGTTGGGTTTAACAAAGGGTAAGGACGGGCTTTGAGGAGGGGGTGGAATTACGTTGAAGAGAGTTTGAAAAGAGTGAAGTGATCCATGATGATTCCAGCACCTTGTCCAGATGTGACCTTGTCTTTTTCTGCTCTTGGACAGGCTCTAAGATAGTTCTTTAAGAAGTTGATTGTAGCCCAAAGCATTTTCTCCTCAAATGAGATTTATTTCAGCTAAAATCACACTGAATCTGACATTTTCAGTTCTTAAAGTGGAAATGGGTATGTATCAAGGTTTTATTTATTTTATTTTATTTATTTATTTTTTTTACAATTTGACCAGTTTGAAGAATCAAGTTGAAATTTAGGCTATTTTATGTCATTTATACATTTAGATATGAAACGACAGAATAGGTGTGGCAAAAACTAAAATCGCACAAGAAATTCAGATTTGAGCATGGTTATCATAATTGTGCACAATGACTCTCAGAGTAAATTGAGCCTGAGTGTCCTTGCACACTTCATGCACCTTGAGCAGTATAAACACTTTTGTACAATAAATTGCTTATTGCATTAAAGGATTAGTTCACTTCCAGAATTTAAATTTCCTGAAAATTTACTCACTCCCATGTCATCAAATATGTTCATGTCTTTCTCTCTTCCGTCAAAAATAAATTAAGGTTTTTGAGGAAAACATTTCAGAATTTTTCAGCATATAGTGGACTTCAGTGGTTTCAGTGCAGCTTCAAAGGACGCAATCCCAGCCAAGGAATACGGGTCTTTTCTAGCGAAACGATGTATTTATTTATATACTTTTTAATCACAAATCGACCTCATGCATTACACAAATGCCCTTTACAAAAAAAGGTAAAACAATGAAGTTGGACAATTTAGAAGTTCGGGAGAAAATGAGATGAGTTTTTGAAGTACACAGATGAAGAACTAACCACGTGTGACCTTTCCAACATGGTTACATAATGCGTGAAGTCGTTGACACATACTGCAGAGCTACTGCAAGACAGGCATTTGTGGTTTAAAAAAAGTACTTTTTTTTTTTTTTTTAGAAAATGTCCAGTCTTCTTGCTAGATAAGACCCTTATTCTCCAGGTGAGAGCTGCATTGAAACTGCAGTTTGGAACCCATTGTATCCCACTGAAGTCCACTATATGAAGAAAAATCCTGCTATGTGTTCCTCAAAAACCTTAATTTCTTTTCAACTAAAGAAAGAAAGATATGGACATCTTGGATGACATGCAGGTGAGTAAATTAGCAGGAAATTTTTATTCTTGAATTGAATTCATTCTTTAAGGACTGATTATTATGCACTGCAGCAGAACCACAGCCCAGTTAGAGAGCTGGACTGGCTGCAGGAACATACTTCATAAGAAGCGCTGAAGCAGAAATACCTGATAGCCACGTTAGTGGAACCATGTGCGTAAGCACTCGCAGAGAGCCGCCCTGGAAACTGTTACTCTCAGCGAGTCACGCTATCCCTCTTTCTCCTCTCTCTCAAACTTTCTGTTTAATCTCATTCACACCACTGTTTTATCCAAGTATTCTGCTATTAATATTAATATCCACATTCTCAGCTGTGACATAAAAAGTCCTATTGCCATGTCAGTATGCACCTGGATTTATTTAGAGGAACAGAGTAGAATCATCCCACCAAGATTGTAGAAGATAGGTGTCTAACATATAGAGCCATGGTACATGGAAGGTACTCCAAGAGAACCCATGGTGAATATATGTAACACAAAATAAAAATTCTTACTTTTTTAATTAACATTTTTTTAAGTAATAAATAGTCTTTTGGAAGTTTGGTATGGCACCACTACTTGTAGTGATGTCAGCCTTGACTTAATTGGTTTCTTTTGTATTGTTGCCAATAATAATTCATGTTGGATAAAATTAGAAATTTTTTATATTATATTATAAATTCTATCATAAATTCTATCAAAACTGTTTAAAAAGCATCCCAGGATGCACCTCATGCAGCTGGCTGAGTAGATGCTTAAAATGAGGAATGTCTTCAGCTGCTTTTTGAAAGAAGTGATAGTCTCAGCAGTGGAGCTTGGCAGCTCAGATAGGGTGAAAGTTTTGGAGAGTGACTTTGTTCATCATTAGCTATGCTTCCATCACCCTGTTTTTATGTGTGTTTTAAAGTATGGCATCATTTGTAAATTATTTCTGTATATTTGCTTCCCAGAAATGTCTTACACAACTGCGTTCCCAAACAGCAGGCATCCACCTCTGAAATCAATGACCGCATTTATTGTGTTTTGTCTGCTCCCTCTTAGGTGCAAGTAATTTATTATATATGAATATATACTTTTCTTAGTCTTATTTAGTGTTATTTAGGTTAAGAGGAAGTGATGATTTTGTTCTCTTTGACTTGTTGGATGGAAATGGTGCTTATTCATAAATGTTTTATGGAATATTCCAATTTTGCGCACAAGTTTTGGATAGAAATCCAGTGAAAGCACAACAAGGCATCTATCATTCATTAGCTGACAGGAGAGTGTGTACACTTGTAGGCATGAATTAAAGTAGGGAGGTGTAATTCCAATAGCAAAATTGTGGAAAATATTAATAACAAAGGTTAAATAGGTCCATAATGATGACTAGTAGAAGTTAATATCAGACAATAATAATTCATTAGAAGTCCACTTCTAAAACAAAGATTTACATATAATGTACTCACCCCCTTGTCATCCAAGATGTCAGTGATGTCTTTCTTTCTTCAGTTGTAAGGAAATTATGTTTTTTGAGGAAAACATTTCAGCATTTTTCTCCATAGAATGAACTGATATGGTGCCCCGATTCTGAACTTCCAAAATATAGTTTAAATGCAGCTTCAAACGATCCCAAATGTGGTTGTAAACGATCCCAGCCGTGGAAGAAGCAAAATGATTGGTTATTTTCATTAAAAAAAAAGATAGAATTTTTTTTTTTTTTCTTTTTATTCTCAAACACTTGTCTTGTCTTACTCTGCCTGGACTGTTTTTTTCCAGTTCATGACAGTTAGGGTATGTCCTTTAAGGCCATAAGACCATCAGGTAATTACCCAGAAATTAATTCCTCCCCAAAGTGGGTAATGGGACAGTGTGATGGACAGGACAAGAAGGTTGGGACAGCAGAAACGTTGTCCTCCTACGCTGAGGTCTGCTACTTTGACTTCAACAGAATTCAAACCTCAGCTAAAATGGCTTGTGGGGGGGAACAAGGAATGTCTTATGAGAAGTTTGAGTCAGACTGGCTTTCTCTTTGCCCCACTGGCAGAGTGGTCATTGGGATGGTAGTGCAGTCAGGGCGGTCTGATCTCTCCTGACGACTCAAGACTGTGTGTTCCTCCTGCATGTGGCTCTTTAAAGTGCAAAGGGAGTGTGTTCTGAAGTGCACTGAGGGTGTGTGTAATTGATTGGACTGGCAGGCTCTTTGCAGATTATTCCACATGGTGAGACTGCTCTTAGCACAAAGCAGCAAGCTAAATATATATCCCTGAATGCCCATCCGAGAATTAAACTCCAACACGGATTAGCAAACACATAACTCATTGCTAATGCTTGCTCATCTGTTTTAATTGACCTGTTACATTGTTCATTCATTTTATGTTACGGCATGTAACAGTAGAACAATATTGAGGAAAAGCGACTTTGGTGATGTGGACATGTTAGTGCCCACTAGTCCCAAAATTTCCAGGTTGCTGTTTAATCCCTGCAATTTAAGCATTTGTAACCCCAATAACCTGTAATAAGACCACTATCTTATTCTGTGGCAATATTGTGTAAAGTTACAGGGAGAAACTGTACCACTTTGGTCATGTGGCGATGATTAAAGATTCAAGATTTTTTTTGTGTTTGAAATCAAAAACTGCAATTATATGACCTAAAATTATATGATCCATTTTATAGGTTACATAAGAATCAGCCCATTTAGACTGTAATCTTAATTCCTTGTCTTCCTGTTTTTCTCTCCACAGAGTGTGTGTCCTGGGCGTGTGTTCGCCATGGCTCTAGTTCAGGCACTGCCTGTGCCCACTGATCACCCAAAACCCAGCACTGACGTCCAGCAGTGCTGCTCAGTGTCTCATTCCCCCACCGTAGCTGCGGCAGGCACCATGGGCTCCGTCAGCAGCCTCATCTCTGGACGTACCTACCAGGAGCGTCACTGCCGTGCTGCCAGCGACTTTGGCGCCAAGTATCGCAAACCCACACCAGCTACGAGCTGTTTCCGACAACAAGAGGGCACGCTGCGCAGCGCCAGCTCACAGGAGCAGCTTCTTACCAACCAGCCTCCTCTACCTGCTAAGAACAAGTCCTCTGCCCTCATCTCTGCTGGCAATGGCAACTATGGTTATTTGAGTGATGAGCCAGTGGGCGACTGGAATGATAATCATGTGACTACTTGCAGCCCGTCCAGTGATACCGAAGAGCCTCATGATAACAGAGGCATGAATGGTAACATTGGTGGCCCTCCTCCCAAACTTGTCCCAGTGTCAGGCAGGCTGGAAAAGGTGAGTCTGGGAGATAAACATAAAAGAAAAAAACTTTACAGCTTAAAAAGAATAAGCACAAGTGCTTTAAAAGTAATACAAGCTACACATTAGTTATTTTTAACTTTTACTATTTTTACATTTGATCACAGAGTATGGAGAAAATACTGATCCGTCCCACTGCCTTTAAGCCGGTTGTGCCCAAGAATCGCAACTCTGTGCAGTACCTTTCCCCAAGGTCAGGAGGCAGTCTGTCTGAAAGCCAGGGCAGCCTCAACCTCTTACTTCCTGGCACTGTAGCAGGATTGGGCTGTCAGGAGAAGCGCAACTCTTACAGTGGGGGGCGCAACGCACGGAGTAGCCAGTCCGGCACTATGTCCGACTCAGGACGCAACTCGCTCTCCAGCCTACCCACCTACAGCAGCACAGGGTACAGCCTGGCACAGAGCGAGGTACCTACCGGGCACATGGAAACCACACGCACCGGCGGTGGCCATGGACACTCTAACTCTGACAGTGGTCGGTCATCATCTAGTAAGAGCACGGGGTCTTTAAGTGGCCGTGGCCAGCCCCTCTCAGACAGTGGATCGTGTGGTCGCTCCCCAGCTCCAGGAGAAGGGTATGAAGGGGTCATTCGAGAACTTGAGGAGAAGCTGAGGGAAAGAGATCTAGAGTTGCAGCAACTCAGGGACAACCTGGATGAGAATGAGGCAGCCATCTGTCAGGTGACAATCACAGTTTTCTACCAGATACTTGACAGGGAATTGTTAGATATGGTGGGTTCAACGCAAGCAAAATCATATCTTTTCCATGCAGGTGTATGAGGAGAAACAGAAGCGTTGTGAGCAAGAGTTAGAGGACCTTCGGCAGAGCTGTGCATCGAAAATGAAGCAGGTGCAGTTGAAGGCACAACGGGCGCAACAGGTCCTGCAGTTGCAGGTGTTCCAGCTACAGCAGGAGAAGAAGAAATTGCAGGAGGACTTCTCCCAACTCCTGCAGGAACGGGAGGCATTGGAGAAGAGATGTGCCTCTTTTGAGAAGGAGCAGACACAGTTAGGTCCTCGTCTTGAAGAGACAAAGTGGGAGGTAAGACCTCACAGGCGTTTAGATCTAGCAATGAGTAATTATTACATTCAGTGAACTTAAATGCTTCTGTGTTGCAGGTCTGTCAGAAGTCAGGTGAGATCTCTCTGCTGAAGCAGCAGCTAAAGGACGTACAGGCTGACCTTGGCCAGAAGGCCAGCGAGATTGTTGCTTTGAAGGCCCAGTTGAGAGAGGCACGTTCCGAGCTTCAAGCTAGCCAGGCTCGCTCCCAGGAAGCCCACGCCACAGCCCGCACCCGTACGCTCGAACTTGAGGTTTGCGAGAATGAGCTGCAGCGTCGTAAAAGCGAAGCAGAGCTCCTGCGGGAGAAGGTGGGCCGTTTGGAGGAAGAGTCCATCCGTCTTAAAGAGGCCCTGGCAGTGTCCCCGTCCCAAACTCTACCTTCTAAGGGCCAATGCATGAGCTTGCCTCTGCCCCAAACCCGTGGGGGAATCACTCACGGGATCAGCCCTGCTTTCAGGGACAACGGCAGTGAAGAGCAGTTTCTAGCGTACGAGAGCGATGAAGCGAAGGTGCAGCGTCAGAGCGTGGATGTGCTTCATGGTCTCCGTCAGCAGGTGGACCGACTGCGGGCTGAGCTGATGTATGAGAGGAGGCGGAGTGAGGACCAGCTGGAGACCTTTGAGGATGAACGCAGGGTGTGGCAGGAGGAGAAAGACAAGGTGATCCGTTACCAGAAGCAGCTGCAGCAGAACTACATCCAAATGTACCGCAGAAACCGAGACCTAGAACGTGTGATGAGGGAACTTAGTCTTGAGCTGGAGAACAGGGACATGGAGGAGTTTGATATGCGTAGCAATGAGATCCATTTTGAGGAGATCACTGCCACTGAAATCTAACCCACATCTCACTCTGCCATCCCAAAATGAATTTCCACTGTGCTTGTCTTGTGTGAGGAGCACTGGTCTTCACAGCAGTGTCATTTGGCATGCTTCTCCACAATATTTCAGAAAGACTTATGTTCAAGGCAAGTTATTGTTACGATGTCCGCAGAGGCCAATAAAACATGAAAAGTTTGTATTTAGACATCTTTATGATCACTTCCTGCCTCGGAAACTTGTGAGGGACTTCAGATGAATGTACAATGACTGTGAACAGCAGTTAATTGATGCCACTGGTGAAGGGAAGGATATCCTCAAAGATGGTGCTTTGTTCCTATAGTACAACTAGGGCTATAATTTAGCTTAATTCTGGGGGGGGGGAAGCATTCCAAAAAATATCACATTTAGTCCCCCATTGCCATTAAACGTGAATTCTTTAAGAAATCTTTCACCTAGGCAGTTCACAAAACACATGTTTTTCCATTCAAAAGCATCTATGCCAGGGGTGTCCAAACTCAATCCTGAAGAGCCACTGTCCCGCAGAGTTTAGCTCCAACTTCCCTCAACATCTAATATGCCTAGTAAGACCTTGATTAGCTTGTTCAGGTGTGTGTAACTGGGGCTGAAGCTAAACTCTGCAGGACAGTGGCCCTCCAGGAGCAGGATTGGACACCCCTGATCTATGCAGTGTTGCAGAACACAGGGCTCTCAAGATGTCATTTTCAACATTGAGCTACTTCAAAATATGAGTTGTTGACATAAATAAGAAGCGACATAACGGTAAAGGACATCTGTAGCATAGAGCAAATGCTAGAATGTGTCCTTTGTGAACTACCTTGGGCAGACTGACAAACCCAATTTGTAAATGGAAATGGAAACTTTCTGGGATTTCTTGGAAACATTTGGGGAATTTTTCAAAATTTTCTGCCCCTTTGCAACCCTATACCTTACACACAATCAGACTGTCCCAGCAAAGAAATATACTGAAATGGCTGAGACTGAAGAACCAATGGGAAGAAATACAGCACGTAGGCTAAGGGTTTCATGGAGTTTCTCATATCCTGTATAGTACAGAGCACACTACTTGCCTCGCCCATTGTACCAGCATTAACACTGATGGGAAGAGACTTGGAGGCACTCTATTGAGCATTTCATGTTAGGTCACAGAAAGTGCAGTTTTGTTGCATTCATTCTTGGTGTTCTAGTTGTGCTGGTGTTAAGTCCTCAATAACATTGTGTCATATCTTCTCAGCTATTTACAGCACTATGCAGCAAGAACCGTCACCTCTCATCTCACAGCCCCGCTGCTTACGCTACATTTGATACTAATCACTGATGTAGAAGTGTTATTTTTATAATTAGATGATATATTAGCAGATATAACTAGCAAATATAGAGGCAAATATATTTTTTCCTTTTCTTTGTGAGTATTGCCATGCACACTGTACAGAGTGAATAGCATGTGTGCATGACACCGTAGCATTTCTGTGGCCAGACAGTCTGGCGTCGAGTCACGTCATGGCATCACACAGGTCAACTGGTTGGTTTTTCCCACCAGTTCTGCTCTGTAATGACATAGTTGATGAATGCATAGATAATATGTTAGATTTGCATACAATCTGAGAAATACTAATCAAATGTTTGTGGTCATTTTGTTAAAGGGATATATACACTATATAAACTTTGTTGTTTATACAGAACAGATTCTTTTAAAAAAGAGAGGAAGAATTAAATATATATATAATGTATATTTTTATATATAGCACCTCAAGCTATTTTGTGGTAACACAGGTAACTTTGTGGGTTTAATAAATATGAATTGCATATTTCACACATTTTTGTCCAGAGGGGTCATTTGCCATAGCATGTTCATGGGGAGCTCTGACAGTATTTCATACAGTAGTTAGTTTCATACAGTAGTTCTCATTAAGTATTTAATGTCTTTCTCTGATTATAACATACAGCATTATTATATAATTTTCGAGCATGTTGTAGAAAAGTGGCAAGAATGTTGCCTGACAACAACGCTAGTTTTTTTTGACATCAGGGAAGACATAAAACTTATGAAACGAGGAACTCGCTGCAAAAATCACATTTTAGTCATCACAACCAAAGATAATCTGTTATGTATTTTCCATATTATCTTAATCAGCTTATAGTTATATTCACTTACACATTCACTTCACTCAGTGCTTCCTTTTTAACAAATGTAATATGCACTCAATGTTCCTACAGTAAAACAGACACTTTATTTATGTGATAATCATTTTTATATTTTTTCATTCAAGGCCAAATTATTAATTTCAGTATTTGTCAGAATGGCTCTACATTCATCACTGACTACCTTAGAATCAGACAATATGATGCCATATTTTTCTCACCCTGCTCAGATTATCGTCCCTCATGTTGTCGGGATCATCTCTGTAGCACAGATGTGTTATGAGTGTAAAAATGAGCTCTCTTACCCCTGGACAATGTCCTCTGCATTTCCTCCAGACATGTCAATCACGCCCCTGAAAAATACATGTGTAAATATTCCTCACATTGTAATATTATTGACATATTCAATATATTTGTTTTTACACACACAAAATATCTTTAAGGTGTAACCACTGTGAATAGACCAAAGCAAATTAACGTTTAATCTTTTTGCCCTCATGTATGTGCTTGTGTATGTTTCCTTTGTCAATCTGTAGTCTTTGTAGTCATGTATGTATATTTTCCTGTTGTATATTTCTTGTAAAAATGTGTTTTTAATTAAAGAAAGTTGCCTCAATCTGAGTCTGGTGTTTTTGAAGTTTAATTAACGAGTCAACAATTTTACTTTGCAATAAATATAATTTTTAGAGCTTTCTTTAAACCTATTATAATCATATCCTGATAATAAAAGAGTGTAGAAATGCACGCTGAAGCCCTGCAATAATGAAAGACACTAGAACGCAAGTAACTGTTTTTGTTGACAAAATGAGTGAACTGTTAACTTTCGAGTACATTATAAATACAGCTTCCAAACTTCCTTTGTGCCTGACCCTTAATTACTACAGTTAGCCTATAATAGTTTATATTTTGGAGATGTCAAAACAGATTTAGCTGGAAACTGCATGTCTGTCATTCCTCCATGCACGTTACGTCAAATAAAGGAAAACAAGTCATGGCTACTATTGGTGAAAGATGTTCTAGTAGCTTGAAACTACAACAAATGAACCATTTAAATGAAACGACTTTACAGATAAAAAGAAATTTGAGAGTTTGCACTTACATCACGGTTTGGTTTTGGATGTAAACAGCATGGATTGCAAGTTTAATACATTGTTCTGCTACTTTATGGAGTCTAAACCACAGAAAAAACATGTGGAAGCAGCTACATAATATATAGAAGGACTTAAGTAAGCAGGAGAAGGCACAATATTTTGACAAACTAAAGTTAATAGGTGGTAAAGATACATACAAGCAATATTAATTAAGATATTAGTCTAATATATCACCTACCTGACCGGAAATGACAAGAACAAACACGAATGTTGTCAAGATTCTTTCCCTGGAAATCCTGGTTTAGTTTGGCCCAAAATATGACAATAATTGGCCAATTTCAGCAGCAATCATAAGCAAAAAAATGTGAGTTTCATTCTTTTCAGTGGCATTGTTTACGTTCAGTGCCGCCAATATGGCCGGCTGATTAGGTGTTGTGAAAACACTACAACTATTCGTGCATAAAACATGAATCAACACCAGCTTGGCTTTAGTTTGCAAAGCATATCAAATTTGCTGGAAAATAACTGGGTTCACAAAACAAAGTTCTCGCTAGTAATAATGCCAAACCAGTTACTAGTACTTTGGTCCATGTGTATCCACCTTTTTCTGAATGGGAAGGTCTTGCAGGCTGGAGCTGAGCTTCACATTTTCGGTCTCTGGTGTCTCTAGTCAAATTAATATATTTTCCGAACCGATAATATAGCGTTAAACCTGCGCATATTTTTATATTTAGTTATAGAAAAAGTTTCTATTCAGTCCATTTTAACATGTTTTTCTTTGGAGACCTTAACACAAAAGCACCCAAACGGAAGTCAGGATCTTTCATGACGATGCTCATAGCGGACTTAAAGGGTTTACACCCTGTTTTCTATTGCTCTGATACTGTACGCATTTTCAACATGTCAAAAAATTTCTATATGTAAGTTACTTACTTGTTAACCATTAGACATATTTTTCTTATATCCGTCCTTCTTTTGTTATTTACTGTTTTGATTATGGCCACAGATGCGTTTCAAACTATCGCGGAGCCGAAGCACAACTCACGTAATCAAAACAATGTTCCTCCGCAAAAACCTAGTAGTTTTATGCTTCAACCACTAGAGGGTCAAAAGTTACATAGCGTATCTTTTGGTCAGAATTAGAGTAAAAAGAGTTTACACAATGGAAACCGGCAATATTTAACCTTTTATTTATAATCACACAATGCCTTTTGTAATAAAACAAACTGCAAAAATGCAGACCAGATGCTTTACACATGCTTTTTTTTTAGATGCATACAGAGAAAAAAAGTTCAGTATATAACACTGATCCTACAATTATCACAACGTTTAGATCTTAATTGCACAGTCCATATGTGCAGCTTTAAGGCACAAATATAAAAAAATGCTAAATATACGCATAAGTTGCCAAAAATAGACATTCACTTAGAGCACAGGATGTAAAATGAGACATAGAGCCTCATTTGTAATAATCCCCCAGACATTTACTAAACTAAACCAGCAATTTAAAAGAAAAAAAGAGCTAATCTCAATCTCAGTCCATACTGTGGCTGTATGTAATCTCTCTCAGGCATGACTGTGGAGACTGTAGCCCGGATGGATGGGTAGTGTTATGACTTATGATTATCAGCATGTCATGCCAGCACGCTCTTATCTAGCTCCAGGCTTAAACCAACCAAAAATAGAAACCCACAATATCTCATGTTTATACAGGGTGTCAGATCCTTTAATGGTGGAAGTGACAAGTTCTGGCTGTTTTATTACATTTCATAGAATAGATTCAAAATAGAAAAGGAATAGATTCAAAAGCAAATAACTTTTAACAAGAAGGGAAAAGGTCAGCATCTGTGAATGGCCAATAGCACTCTCTGGAAGCCCATTTTTGAATTCTTGCTCAGGGGTTTGCCTCGACCCCCACTGAAGGGCACGATGGCATGATTTCTCTTTCAAACCAAGCATGTGTCTTCTCTTTATACCCTGCAGCACTAAGGCCCCGTTATACTTCAAGCAAAATTCAAGAAGGAACTGGTGTGATGTCATTTTGAACAAAGCCAGGCCAAAAGTTCATTAGAGTTCATTTCAGGAAATCAAAGTGGATTGCCAAAAAAGTTTGCTTCGGCTGTAAACACCTTCAAACTACCATTGGTCCGTAAGGAGGTTACGTAATACAGTAGGTAACTGTGCTTTGGGACTGTGAAATCTCATCTTCTGTTCAGTCTGTCAAAATCAGACACGAGTAAATACATGAGCACACTGGAGAGCTTCTTCACAGTAGAAACTGAAGTTGTAATTTTAATTGAAAGTGACACTGACACTGTTTATTTCATGTTTAACACTGTAAATCTGCTTGCTTTATCTGTTGTATAAAGTGCAATATCAATAAGCAACTTGCCTGGAATTATGAAATGCAAAACTTGTGCAAACATATCCACTTCGCCGTTGCTTTCTTAAAGGAAGAGTTCACCAAAAATGCTGAAAATTTGGAGTACTTTTGGATTATTGTGATGTTCTGATCAACTGTTTTGACTCTCATTCTGACAGCACCCATTCATTGCAAAGGATCCACTGGTAAACAAGTGATATAATAATAAATTTCTCAAAATCTGTTCCAATGAAGAAACTCAAACTCATCTACATCTTGGATGACTTGAGGGTAAATCTTAAATCTTAAAGGGATTGTTCACCCAAAAATTAAAATTACCCCATGAATTACTCACCCTCAAGCCATACTAGGTGTATATGACTTTAAAATGGCAGTGAATGGGTGTTATTTTTTAATAGTCCAAAATAAGTCCAATAAAGGGCATCCATCCATCATAAAAAGTGCTCCACATAGTTCCAGGGGGTTAATAAAAGCCTCCCGAATCAATCAGTGTCAATTCAACGTCTAATGTCACCATTAATTTGATGTCCAATAACAACAACAGCTGACGTTGATATTTTGTTGTTTTTAGATTGTGTAACCAACATCGTCAAATTGACCTCCAATACTGACGTCAACCCGATTTTCATTCTCAACCCAAATTCAACATCCGTCTGATGTTGGGGTCCAACGTAAACCTGATGTTACATTGACGTCTGGTGCCTGCTGGGTAAAAACGTTACATGTTAAGTTCATAAAATGAAACCTTGGTTTTTGCTTTTCATTAGCTGTTTTCAAAACGAAAGGCAGCATTTTATGTTCATTATTTTCTGTTTTTGCCATAATTGACACAAAAACAAAAAACTTTATGATGTCAATATGTTAACGTGACATGTGATAGACTGGAACTCACTGACGTTTTAAGTGGGACATTTCCACTCTGTAATGCGGCATAAGCTCTGATGAGAAGTGACAAACGCGGAAGCGCAGTGGTGAAAGCAAAAACAAAACACAGGTCATGAATTAGAAGTACAAAATGAGGATTTGTAAAGAAAAATGTCAGACAATTTCAATGTAGGCCAAGAGTGGACTGGTTTTTCTTTGCTAAACAAAGGAAAATTTGCTTCCGTTCCACCTGTAAACAAATCATGATTCCTGTGAGCTTACATCCTACATCATCCAAACATGCGTACAACAGTTAGCGTAAGCTAAAGATTACAGTTTATAAAGTTTCAGATATTTTTCTCAGAAAAACACATCGATTCACTTCAGGATGACTTTATTTACCCCTGGAGCCATGTGGGGAACTTTTTACGGTGAACGGATGTGCTTTATTGGACTTCTTTTGGGCTATTGAAAAATAACTCCCATTCACTCCCATTATAAAGCTTGGAAGAGCCAGGACATTAATATATAATTCTGACTGTATTCGTCTGAAAGAAGAAAGTCATATACACCTAGGATTGCTTGAGGGTGAGTAAATCATTTTTGGGTGAACTTTCCCTTTAAGCTAATTTTCACTTTTGGGTGATCAATCCATATAACTTCTGCTTACTGCTGTCATTTTTGTTCTATGTTTACGTTGTTATTGAGAGAAGAGTGTGTAGCACATATTTACATATTGATCTAATGGCCGCTGTAACTGCTTGTTTTACCCAAGTGAAGAACGTAAAAGAACTTTGCTGTAAGTATATCAGGGCCTTTACTGCAAACTCATTGAGTTTCTGGCTGTTTCAGTCAGTCTCTTGGGTTCTTGGGAACTTTGACGATAAACTCCATGGGGTCTTTGGCCTTGTTGCTGAAAGCCCTTCGAATGGCATCCACGGCGTGCTGATGTGTAACACCTTGGAGGGACTCTCCGTCTACCGACACCAGCTCGAATCCAGCCTACACACACACAAAAAGAAAGATTTCTAGAAAGGTTCAGGTGTAGGACTTGATCATTAACACAGATGTCGGTTTTCCTGACACATCCCTGAGTATTTCTGGCAGAGCGCAGACAGGCGTGCGCTGTCTGAATGGCAGGAAAAAGCAGATGCTGCAGGCACAGGATGCCACTCGTTTCCTTTGTTCTCCTTCGTTAATACCTGTGAATGATCTCATCTGGCCTGCGTGTGTCAAGGCTCTGCCAGTGGATGACATCAGCTTATTATACTTCAGAAATGGATGTTTTTCTCTCTGATTGTAACCACTGGCAAACCAGAAGCACAGATGTTTGGGTCTTTCAGGTCAAAAACACATGACATATCCATCAGCTCTCATCAAAACTCATTCTCCTATCTCTGACACTACTAACAAGTTACATATAAAGAGGGAAACAGTCAAATCAGAGTGAGCAGGATCAAATTATGTGCACCAGTCTCTAGGTGTGCATAACCCAAAAGTTAAACACTCACACAGATGCAGGAGCGTGTCTTTGGAATTATGTCTTTCCTGCCAGGAAAAAAGTACAAAGTGCAGCTGAGCTCACAAACGCACTTTAGTTCAAAGTAGGCACATTTCCTCAATCACGATCTCTTACCAGGATGCACCTGTTCAGTGAACTCTCTACACCCATTCTTAGCGGTCAGGGTCTGTTTTCATGCTCTTCACTGGTTGTCTCAACACTGTTGTCCTCTTATAGAAACATTATATTTCTCTGTTCGTTCTCATATAAATAAAAATGGAAAACATTATTCTGGTTTGGAACGACCTGAAGGTGAGTAAATGATAACAGAATTTTCATGTTTGGATGAACTGTCCCGTTAAGCACTGCATTTAGTTCTATGTAGGATGTGCAATATATATCGCTTCTGATAATATCATAATTGTTGTTCAAACCATATGTGATTTGATATTATCGAGTATATCGCAAAATCCAGCCAAAAACACACCCAGAGAGTGCATGCATAAACTGAGATGTAGGTTAGACTACTGTGTATGTGCATTTAGAGTTCACGCTTTCACTGCATGATTCAGTCTATTAAAAAAACATTTGGAATTCCCACAAATTTCAAGATAAACATGGGGCAAATATGTCCCTGTATGACTTTTATACATCTTTTATCTTTATATCATCTGATATAGTTAATGTCACACGAAGAGTACAGTTTTTTTCTCCAAATATCAGCAAGATTGCAAATGTGATATAGAAGTTTCACTAACTGTATATCACGATATGGTCAGTTACCCGGATGCACAGCCAAATTGGTGTAAACAACATCATGGACCTGCGCAATTAATGTACTACTGAATATGTAGTTCTGCTAATTTATGCTGTCTAAACTAC
Source organism: Labeo calbasu (assembly GCA_019740295.1). Classification (NCBI taxonomy): domain Eukaryota; kingdom Metazoa; phylum Chordata; class Actinopteri; order Cypriniformes; family Cyprinidae; genus Labeo; species Labeo calbasu. The sequence continues at coordinate 2,216 of JAHKKF010493761.1, read as the reverse complement.
AGAAAAAATGTGTGGAAACTGATAAATCACATAGAGACGGACAGAAAAGGGCGCAATATTTTGACAAACTAAAGGTAATAGGTGGTAAAGATACTTACAAGCAGTATTAATTAAGTTATTAGCATAATATTTTACCTACCCGACTGGAAATGATAAGAACAAACATGTTGTTGTTAAGATTTTTGGCCTGGAAATCCTGGTTCAGTTTGGCCAACCACAAACGCTTTTAGTTCCTCAGACAGTTGTTTGCGCTCTTCTCCTTGATTTGTTATAACTTTTGGCAGTCTATAGCACTCCAAAAGTTTTTCCTGGTCTGACCGATTAGTACAGCCCAAAACATGACAATAACTGACCATTTTCAGCAGAAAAATCACCAAAATATGCAAGTTTCATTTGGTTCAGTGACACTGTTTACATTTAGTGCCGCCAATATGGCCGACTGATGACACGTCATGAAAACACTCCGTTGATTTTATAAAACAGTGACTGTCCAAAAAACAAGAAGTTAATATTAATTGACTTTCATTTTCATCAATTTCATCAAAAAAATAGTTTCAAACAAAACCACAGCAAACTGTTTTGCTTCTTGATGTTGTTTCATTACTGAATCAATCAGCCATTTGAACTAATCGGTTGAGTGAATGACTCCGTTACTCATTTATGAAGTGATTTTCCGCCACCTACAGGTGATTTTAGGTTTATATTTAAAGTATATTTCCATTTTTTCCTCCAAAATCATTTCCAATATCAGAATTCAACTTTTTTTTACACATCAAAACATTATTTATGTAATTGTAACTGCAGGTTAAATGCATTCATGACTGTGTAACATGTAAACAGTCCGTGTAAATGCATCTAAATGCCACTTCAGATGCAGATTCTGTGCCACCTTTGCATTGCTAACACCAATTTTGTTGATATTGATTTTATTTGATTGGTAACAGCCCTGTAGTGTCTTACTTGAATTTATTGATTAAAGAATTTGGCACAAAAGATAATGCATACATTTAATTTGTTTTGGAAAATGTGGCCTCATAAAGGCAAAAATGCCCATAAAAGGTAAAAATCAATTTAAACCTAATGGAAAAGTAATTTCTGTTACTCCTACAAATTCATCACCAGACAGAATATGAAGAATATCAAAATACACAACAGCACAATAACACATGCAGTAAAATATCATCTATTTGTCGTTACTGACAAAATTCCAGAACATATCGAGATTTTTTATTTTTTTTGTCATTAACCCACACCCCTAGTTCTATGTAATGCCCAGTTATATATCATATTATAACACATAATTTTTCACTCAGAAATGTCACATTAAGGATCTAAAATGGGATGATAACAGCCATCCACACTGACATTGAAGTTCCTCATACAAATAGGCTTACAATTTAGCTCACACTAAGACTATCACTAAGACTATTCCAGTCATGGTGAGTCAACCCAAAAGTACAACATAAGAACTACTGAAGTACATTATTAAGAGCATTTTAAAACATTACACTTAATGCAACACACTCTGTTTGTGTCCCTTTATGGCCATTTAGAGGCCTAAGATTTGTTTAAGCTGACATCCCGTTCAAACAGCACTTACATTAAGGAGACCACAGGGACATCATCAGTCTTTTTTGTATGCCATCTGCCTTTTTGACTAAAAACAAATCACCAAACCATTCTATGGTTTCAGGGGACAAGTGGAGTCATTTATCAGCAGACAGCAGAGTACGTCACTGTGTGCGTGAAGAGAGAGAGAAAGAAGATGACTCATGCAAGAGTAGAAATCAATGTTTTTGGTGTTCCTACAGCTGAATAGAAACATATTTTCAAATATTTTCAGTTTTTTGAAACATCAAACCCAGATTTCGAAGTTATTAAATGTCTATTTGTGACAGACAGTGCTGATTAAAAGTTAGATGCAATTTTTTATATATACAGTTGAAGTCAAAAGTTTATTATACACCTTGCAGAATCTCCAAAATGTTAATTATTTTACCAAAATAAGAGGAATCATACAAAATGCATGATATATTTTATTTAGTACTGACCTGAGTAAGACATTTCACATAAAAGACGTTTATATATATTCCACAAGAGAAAATAATAGTTGAATTTATAAAAATGACCCCGTTCAAAAGTATACATGCACTTGATTCTTCTTAATAACTGTGTTGTTACCTGAATGATTCACAGATGTGTGTTTTTTTTTTTTT
>JAHKKF010493750.1:0-20294 GCA_019740295.1 Labeo calbasu | reverse complement strand
GGTGGGTTTTTGTTAAATGTGAGCCAAAATCATCACAATTAAAAGAACCAAAGACTTAAACTACTTCAGTCTGTGTGCACTGAATTTACTTAATACACAATTTGAGTTGAATTACTGAAATAAATGAACTTTTCCACAACATTCTAATTTATTGAGATGCACCTGTATATTCCACTTGAAATGGAGCTTAATTTATTAATTCAATTGTATATTACGCTACTATACAAATATTTTTCAAGAAATTAACACTTTTATTCAGCGACGACACATTAAATTGATCTGATATTATTTGATATTTCAAATAAATGCTGTTCTTTTGAACTTTCTATTCATTAAATCCTGTCTATACAAAAATAATCAACAACAACAGTTAATGTTTAAAATGTTTCTTGAGCAGCAAATCAGCATATTAGAATAATTTCTGAAAGATCGTGTGACTCGAATAATGATGCTGAAAATCGTAGGAATAAACTACATTTTATAATATATCAAAATAGTAATAATTTATACCAAAATGTAATCATTTTTTTTTCAATATTACTGTTCTTACTGTATTTTTGATCAAATAAATGACATAAGACTTCTTTCAAAAACATTTTAAAAGTTCTGACCAACCCCAAAGTTTTGCCATTTTGAACATTTGTAATTTATAATGATTTTTTTTTATTATTATGTATTACAGCACTTATTATAGCAATAAGAACCATCGTTAAGAATAAAATAAAATAAAATAAAATGCTCATTGATGTACAGTCACACCAAAACTTATTCAGACACCAGATATATAGATATATATATATATATATATATATATATATATAAATAAAAATATAAATATAAATAAATAAATATATATATATATATTTATATTTTACTAGTGGGTGCAGGACACTCTAGTTCATTTATGTAAGTGAGGATAGCAAAATAAAGTAAACTATGACATATTATACCCAAAAATTCTTCATACAGTGGACTACCAGTAAAATTGATAAAAATTTGGGACCAAAAGTATTCAGACACTTTGACCTGACCATGTTTTGTTTATGTGTTTTTTCTTTAATTGCTAATGCGACCTTTTTACATCACAGACTGAACAAAATTAAGCATTGCTGGGTAATTGTTCAACAAAGTATTGATAGTTGTGTAAATATTGTCATACTAACAGCTGTCTGAATTTTTGGTAGTTTGAAATCCATTACATACCTTTCTATCAGTTACCTGACATTATCAAGATTACTTTGTTCTGACACCGTTTATCTCTGAGTCCTTGTCATATTTTATGACCATTGTCTAAACTATAGTGAATAAACTGTGATAATGTGAGAAATGTTGAAGGTGTCTAAATACATTTTGGTTTGACTGTAATTGTAAAATTTCTCCAAATATAATAACTATTTTTTATACTTCTGATCTCAAAGTGAAGAATAAAAATTAGTACATATCCTTATTATTTGAACCTCCAAGTTTCTAATGTCCATATTGAAATGAGGCTGGACTGAAGTGACCTGAAAGCTGTCTGAGGCCACTTCAACCTAGTTTTAAACTTCCACTGCGCAGGAAGGAAATGGTTTGAGTCAACAAGAAAGCAAGCAGGGTTGTCTCCTATTCCTTTGTTCTATGTCTTTTTCTTGTAGAAAACAAGAGGTATTATGTAGTCACCATTCAATACATTAACATTATTAAACAAGATGGGCCAAATAATTTTTTAAAAGAAACATTCCAAACTATTGCTGTGGAAAACACAGTCAGAACAAAATCTGTGTAACAAAGAAACAATGAAACTTAAACCAAATCCACACTCACCCATAGTTTGCTCTCGTAGTAAAATGCGTCAAGCAGCTTGACAATATTGTGATGATCACATGATGCCAAGATGTCGATCTCCACCATGTAGTCCTCCAGCTCATCTTCAGTTTTGGTATCAATCACCTTTGCTGCAGCAAAAATGCCTGTCTGCTTGTTTTGAGCCTGAATATAAAGAAAACGTTTATTTATACAGATCCCTCTAAAGCATGAATCATATTAGTCTAAGTAAACAGTTTTTTAGGGTGTGTACGATACAACATTCAACAAAGCAAGAATGGTTGGCAGACACTTGAACAAATATTTTGTTAGTGATGAGAATGACAAACGGTTGACATTAATGATAGTAGATTATGTTTGTTTTTATTGTGTTACTGTTTACCATAAACCTTCTAAATGTTTGGGGTGTGAATACATGTGTAGATTATGAATGATTAAACACATAACCATAATTGCATTTAATAACCAGCAATACAAGTACATTTGAGGAAAAAACGATTAATTAGACTCATGCAGTCAGTATGACGCAGTTCGCTATTCAACAGAAATCCCATTCAGTGTCATTCATAGTAATGAGTCTTTCTGCAGTGCTGAGCAATGAAGGTCACAGAACAATTCGCCCCAATATATGAGTGGTAATCTAAAGTATTTTAAAGCTAACGTGATTCAGTAGTGAAAAATTAACCAGGTCAAAGTCTGGTGTTTATTGCAGGCTGATTGTGAACAAAATGTGCAGTGGTTTGATTGTAGTTTGGTTGCTATGTGTGATGCAGTTGCTTTGGGTGTATTTAACATGTTATCAAGACATTTCATTTTTAGAATTCAAACATTTGAGAAACTTAGAATTAAATGAGGAAATAAAATTATTGCAAAATGCAAATACATATACTACCAGTCAAAAGTTTTTTAATGTTTTTAAAGAAGTCCCTTCTGCTCACTAAGCCTGCATTTATTTGATCCAAATACAGCAAAGCAGTAATATTGTGAAATATTTTTACCATTTAAAATAACTGCTTTCTATTTGAATAGATTTTAAAATGGAATTTATTCCTGTGATCAAACCTACATTTTTAGCATCATTACTCCAGTCTTCAGTGTCACATTATCCTTCAGAAATCATTCTAATATGCTGATTTGCTGTTCAAAAAACATTTTTTATTATTATCCTTTATTATTATCAGTATTTAAAACAGCTGAGTACATTTTTTTCAGGATTCTTTAATCAATAGAAAGTTCCAAATGTCAGCATTTATCTGAAATAAAAAGCTTTTGTAACATTACACACTATACTGCTCAAAAGCTTTGAGCTCATTTTTATTTTTATTTATTTATTTTTTGGGGGGAAAAGAATTTACAGAAAATAATACTTTTATTTAGCAAAGATGCTTTAAATTGATAAAAAAAAAAAAAAAATGATGACAGAGACATTTATAATGTTACAAAAGATTTCCTATTTCAGATAAATGCTGTTCTTCTGAACTTTTTATTCATCAAAGAAACCTGAAATTTTTCTACTCATCTGTTTTCAACATAATAATAATAAATGTTTTTGAGCAGCAAATCAGAATATTAGAATGATTTCTGAAGGATCGTATGACTGGAATAATGATGTTAAAAATTCAGCTTTGAAATCACAGGAATAATTTACATTTTAAAATATATTCTAATAGAAAACAGTTATTTTAAATAGTACAAATATTTAAAAAATGTATACTTTTTCAAAAATATACTTTGGATCAAATACATGGTTAGCAGAAGAGAATTCTTTAAAAAAAGAACTAAAATTTTAATAACATATAAACTAGTAAAACAAAAAAGACAAATTAAAAAAACCCCACAATATTTAATTTTTAATTTAAGAAAATATTCTGAAGAAAAAATATGTAAACCTGACCAGTTTTAAGGGCACTAAAATAATTACAGCCACAGTCTAAAAAAGCTTATAGTTTCTATAACAGATTTGTATTTGGTGAGTCTATTTGTGGGAAACTAAAGTGGGAAACCTGTTTGAAAACAGTCATTATTGTTTGAGTTCTGACAGCAAACAAAACCACACTGTGATTACTAAAAACCCCAGACCTCAATCCAACTAAATATTAGTGAGCTGACTAAAATTACTATTCACAAACCCATGCCGTCATACTTAATGGAAGCGTGAAGTTGTTCTAATGTCAGTGTTTGACTGTACAGAGGTTATGGCCTTAGACTTAATCTTCAAATCACCCTATCACACTAGCAAACTAAGTACCATTAAGCCTTAAAACAGAGAAGGCATTCAAGGGGACAAGACAAGAAACAATCAAGCAGACTGGACACTACAGGATGAGGTCATGTGAATGACAACCAGGGGTATGTGCCTGATGATGTCATGTGAGTGGTTACATCATAAATCTCAAAGAATTCTGAAACTTTTTGCACTATCATTAGTATGTGTACAAGATAGATAGATAGATAGATAGATAGATAGATAGATATCAACAGAACAATTACACGTGCATTACATACTAGTAACCCCACATTCTATTCATAAATCACATGAAACTCTTTAAATATATGATATAAACTCTAACAGTAAGGGAAGATTAAACAATTTCAATGTTTTTATTTTACCTTGAACACCTTTCCAAAGGCTCCATCCCCCAGTTCTCCCACAATCTCCCAGATTTCCTCCGGATTTGTGTCCCTGTGCACGTGATCATATTGTTTCTTCTTCTTCTCTGCTCCCAATTTAAAGATCTTTCGGAAATTAAAGAAGGACATAGCCAGATCCCACACGTCTCTGTCTCTAAACAGTTGATTTCTTTCAGTTAATGTCTAAAAAGGCGTAAATCAGTGCAACTGCTATTGCATTCCCATTGCAATTCAATACTATTCAGTCTCTTGTCTAATCAGCAAATAGTCTGAATGTTGACATGTTCGTCTTTGCACGTTATAATTGGATTGTTTGATATGTTCCACTAGCACTCATACAGCAATCAGTGTGTCAATGCAGTAATGCACAGACAAAGAAAATTCTTGATTCTAGCTATTCTTTCCTCTGATATCTGAAGTCCAGAATATTATATTTTCAAAATAAAAATAAATCATTAATATGCATTATTCTACTACGTGCAATAGTGTAAAGCCGATCTTGAGTTGAATAAATCCGGCGTCTGGCTCTTTCGAGGTAAGTCATGAGGTTGTTGTTGTTGTTCCTCGGAGTTTCATGGATCTGATCCGTAAAAACATCTAGTTGTTTCTCTTTCTCTTTAAATAAAGTCTGACAGGAGGCTGATAAAATGCTTGTATCTCCGGTACAATCCCAGTCTTCACAGATCGCACATCCTCCGGTCCTGGGTTAAAAACAAAACCGCTCCAAACGCATGAAAACGCACAATAGTTTTTGTTAGGAGAAACTATGCGCCTCCCGTGTGCGCGCCTCCTTTAATCTAGCGGATTTGGTGGTGTCGCTGTGCGCGTTCACAAGGAGCTGCGGATTCTTCGCTGGGGTTCGGTGATGCGCGCCTGCGCTTTACTGGCGCCTGCCGTCGTGGATGTCAACAATGATTTCCCTTCACGCAAATACACTGGGGAAAAAAGGTGTAAAAACAATTTTTACTAAGAAATTGCTATTATATGCGACCCTGAACCACAAAACCAGTCTTAAGGGTCAATTTTTTTAAAACTGAGGTTAATACATCATCTGAAAACTAAATAAATAAACTTTCTATTGATGTATGGTTTGTTAGGATAGGACAGTATTTGGCCGAGATACAACTATTTGAAAATCTGGAATCTGAGGGTGCAAAAAAAATCAAAATATAAGAGAAACAAATGAGAGAAAATCGCCTTTAAAGTTGTCCGAATATAGCAATGCATATTACTAACAAAAAAGGTTTTGATATATTTGGAACATTATTTCTACTTAATATCCTAATCATTTTTGGCATTAAAAGAAAAGTTTATATTGACCCACACTGTGTATTGTTGGCTATTCCTACAAATATGACTGGTTTTGTGGTCCAGGGTCAGACATGCAGTGCTAAGAACTTAATTTGGACAACTTTAAAGGCTATTTTCTCAATATTTTTTATTTTTTGTGCATCCTCAGATTCAAGGTCCTCTCTTAACAAACCATACATCAATAGAAAAAGCTAATTTATTCAGCTTTCAGATGATGTATACATTTCCATTTTAAACTGGTTTTGCGTCCAGGGTCACATATTTAACAAACAATTACGATAAATTCTCATTTAATTAAACGTGAAATTCTGAAGTGGATAAACTGAACAATTTTTTCTTGGAAAACGTACTCTAGTAATTTTTTGCCTTATTTACAGTTTCGCAAAATCATTTTTACAGTGTACTTTATGGGTGTACAATTTAATAACACATTAAGACTAATAAATTATAGTTTTAAATATTTGCTCTGTTTTCGTTCATACACCATTTCAAGCATTATATTTATATTTTCAAACTATACATTTGTTTTTTAATATTTTATACTTATTTCACCTGGTTCCGCTTCACTGCTTCACCTCAACTTCGAAACTACTGAACGTGAGCGTTCACAACTTGTAGTCAAGGCAACGGACGCAAACGACGGGAGATTGAGTTCTGATTGGTTGCTGTCTCTCTAACTATCTTGACTGACAGTTTAATGCTGTGCTGTGATTGGTCAATGTTGATGTTTATCCCTCCGGGTAAAGAGGTTTAACGTGTTGAGATTTACTTCACCACACTCGTTTTCATTTGCCAGAACCACTACAAGAGGTAACACAAACTAACTTACACAAACAGTGCTTTGTCTTCTGCGTTGTCTTTCATGAAAACAGACCGTTTTTGCAACTTTTATCAGTGCGAGGTTTAAATTATTTAAGTTATTTTTCAATGTAAATGATTTTATGTGCCAGTGTACAAATATATTGGTGTCAGTGCTAAGCACACTACTTTTAGTGCATGTTGTGGCTTGCAACAATTATCAGTAATCATTAAAATGATAAATACAATATAACGTTATCATAATGGAATCCAAGTAGAATTGTTGTACGGGACACATTTTCAGTGACGTGCAAACGTAGTATCTCAGTTGCCGTGACAACCTGCGTCGACGTTGTGGTTTACTTTTATACATTTTGCTTGAGAAAATTTGTTTTTAGTGAGTCGAAAGGAGATATATATGCATACACCTGGTAAATATGTGGTATAAACATGTAAATATGGAGATGCTTTAGTGAAATATATAGCTCACAATTCTCATCAAAATGTTTGTTTCTTATGGAGAATTAAGTAACAAAACTAAATGTTTTCATACATAGAGCCTAGAAACTAGAGCACAAACTAATGACTGGTAAAACATTCAATTTAGTCAACTAACTTGTGAGACGTAGGATGCTCCAAAGATGCCATTTTTTTACTTTTTTTCATTGAAGTTTTGCTTTTTATTGGTTGTAGTAATACAGTAGATCCAATAGGTGGCGCCAGAAACCGTCAAACCTGGATCGGAGAGTCTGGACTTTGTGAACAGGTTTAGGTGAGCTTGCAGACTAATGCAAGACTACTGTTTTAGTCACCTGTTCCTCACATTTACTTGAACATTTGTATGTTTATTTCTCTATTTCTCAATATTCTGATCCAGCTGACGAGCCTGAGGCACTGAGAAGGATGCTGAGGTCACGTCGCTCTACCAGCCCTATCAAGGGGGCATCCGCCCACCGCAGTCCCACCAGACACTCACCTGTTAAAGTACTACTAAGCCATCATTGCAGTCATATGAGTGAGAGTAGTTTCTTTTAATTTTGCTAATTCCTTTTTTTCTGTTTTTATAGGGTGGCACGTACGATTCAGAGCTAATGAGGGTGTTACGGGAAAGAGATGAACTGCAAAACATGTTGGAGAAACACGAACGGCACCTCTCAGAGGTCCAGGCCAATGTTAAAGTGCTCACAGCCGAACGGGACAAGACCAGAATGCACTACCAGCAGGTAGACAGCACCAAACCTCCCAGATTTCTTCAGTCAGTTCATTTTGGGCAACATGCAAATAATAAAAAAAAAAATAAAATAAAAATAATAAAAAAAATAAAAAAAAATAAAAGATTTAACAATTTTTTTTTAATGATTAAATTATTATAATTTATAATTTACACAATACATTTTTAACTGCATGCAAATTATTCTAATTATATATTTTATATATAGCTATATATTTATTAGTAGTATCACTTGCCAGATTATATTTTATTAATTTGTTTTGGCTTCTTTACAATAATAGTATACATTAAAAAATATATTTCACTTCATATTAATTAAAATTAAATATTTATTTAATATTGTGGCATAATATTGTTAGTACATGCATTAAGTTTGTTTTGATCAAATTAAAAGTATATGTATACATTTTATATTAAAATATATTAAGATATATATTAGTAGTACTATCTGCCAAATAATATTTGAAGCATTTGTTTTGGCTTCACTACAATCACAACATCCAGTAAAAAAAATAGTTATTTTATTTTATATTAATTAAATTATTAAATCAGCAAAGTAATTATATAACACAATATTTTTTTGCATCAAATTTTGCATCCTTTTGGTCAAATTATTATGTGTAGATATTTTATTAGTGTTAATTTGCCATTATTATTTGCTAGATTATATTGTAATCATTTGTTCTGATTTTATACAGTAAAAACAATTCTTTAATTGTATACTAATTAAAATTGTAAATTAATAATACAATATAGCCTGTATATTTTATATATTTTTTGCATACAGTTTTGCATCTTTTTGGTCAAATTATTATATTTATATATTATATTAGTATTATTATTTGCCAGATTATATTTTAATCATTTGTTCTGATTTAATTACAATAACAATATACAGTCAAAACAGTTATTTTTGTTAAATTTTGTATTCAAATATTAAATTAATAAAGCAATATTAATTTAATATTTGGATATTTTATATTAATATATGTAATATAAATACATATATAATTATTTAAATTTAGAAACACAATATATTTTCACAGTTTATTTGTAATATTTTTCTTACCCAGAACAAAAGCACTGACCAATATATCACTAGTATTTCACTACACAATGTGGCCTCGGATGTGCCCTGATTCCCCCTGCAGGCTCAAGAGGAGATAGCAGCTCTTCGGCGGGAGGTCATGATGTCAAAAGCCGCGCGAGGGCCCAAGAGCAGTGTGACCGCTCAGAGCATCCTGAAACGAGTGGAGGCCGAACGGGACGAGGCCATAGCAGACCTTAATCGCATGACCACAGAAAGAGACAGTCTGAGAGAAAGACTCAAGGTACGAGAAACAGCCTGATCTCTATACACTGGCTGTATATGTGCTGTATCAGATTTGTATGCATTCATGTTTGCTTGTATCCATCTTATGAAGATGTTATTTAGGAGTACTAAAGGAAAATCACTTACGCACTAGAGTACAGTAATAAATTGAGTCATCTCACTGGGGAGCAGAGCGATAATACCAGGAGAGAGGTGTGCTTTTTTTAGCCCGCTGAGTGTATGTGTGTTCCCTTTGAACTGCACGTCGCCTCAGATCTCTCAGGAGACAGCCATCAGCGAGAGAGCTCACCTGGAGCAGAGGGTGGAGGACCTGCAGGCTGCTGTACTCACAGTAAGAGCTCTGTATTTATGGACTGCCATAGAACAGTAACGACAGCTGTAGATTGAACATAATATACTTACTATAGTCTGCAGCAAAGCAAAATCACAAATGAGATCTCAATTATTGCTCAGTTATACAAATGGAGACGTATTTAAGCCTGTAAAGGCTGACATATTAAAAATAGCATACCGTTTTTTTTTTTTAAACAACAATTACTTAACATTTAGTTCAATAAAAAATATATACATCAGGCTTTTATGGGGCTCATTATTAAGGCGGAAAAACCACCTTTTGTTTAGAGGCCCGAATTGAGAAGAATTATTAAATATGATGCAGATGTTATTTTTATGAAAGTAAGATGAAATTCTGATAGTTTGTAATGTAAACAAGTGAGATGTTTATAGCAGTATACCAAGCTACTCACATAAAATGTACATAAGCATCAGTTGTCACTCGATATCATCCAATATGTCTTAATAAGATGATATTTAAATGTCCTAAAATATTGTTTGGGGGCAAAATATATAATGCAATGCAATACAGTGATGACTGATATTTAGTTTAACATGATTGTTCCAAAACGTATGTATAGATAATCAAAGAAGCCTAAGATGCTTTAGTAATAATTAATTAATAATATAGGTTATTCTTGCATTTACTTCATAAAAAATCAATCAAGATTTCACAGCAAGAAGACACGTGTATCATGATCTGAGAGTGGACATTTTAGAATTACTGTATAATTTTATTTTTACATTTTAATCAAATTCTGTAAAAAAAATAATAAATTATGTGTGTGAACTTCTATCATATTTCTTTATGACTCTTTATTCTAACTGTGTATCAAAAATAGCCTCATTTATTTCTATTTTTATTTCTTTATTTCTAATGCATTTTATGTGCGTTAAGTACATTATGTGCACCAAACCTCTGAGCAATACATTTTTCCTTTGAGCTATACTACACTAGTCAAAAGTTTTTGAACAGTAAGAGTTTTAATGTTTTTAAAAGAATTCTCTTCTGCTCACCAAGCTTGCATTTATTTGATCCGAAATACAGCAAAAGCAGTAATATTGTGAAATATTTTGACTATTTAAAATAACTGCTTTTTCTATTTGAATATATTTTAAAATGTAATTTATTCCTGTGATCAAAGGTTCATTTTCAGCATCATCACTCCAGTCTTTAGTGTCACATGATCCTTTAGAAATCATTCTAATATGTTGATTTGCTGTTCAAGAAACATTATTATCAAAATTTAAAACGGTTGAGTACCATTTAATTCAGGATTCTTTGAGGAATAGAATTTATCAGAAATAAAAAGCTTTTATAACATTATACAGTTTTATTTATTTATTTTTTGGAATTGCTGTTCTTCTGAACTTTCTATTCATCAAAGAAACCTGAAGAAAATCTACTCGGCTGTTTTCAACATAATAATAATAATAAATAATAATCATAATAATAAATGTTTTTTTGAGCAGCAAATCATAATATTAGAATGATTTCTGAAGGATCATGTGACTGGATTAATAATGCTAAAAATTCAGTTTTGAAGTCACAGGAATAAATTACATTTTAAAATACATTTAAATAGAACAGTTATTTTAAATAGTAAAAATATTTACTATCATTTTTGCTGTACTTCGGATCAAATAAATGCAGGCTTGGGAGCAAAATAGACATCTTTAAAAAACAAAAAATCTTTGACTGGTAGTGTATACTAAATCATGTCAAATAATACCACAGTACAGATTACTGTATTGTAATGCATGATATTATACTGTATCATGCTAGTGATTTTAATGCAGTTATTGTTGTGGACTAGTGTCATTGTTTTGTGTATGTCCCAGCTGGAGCAGGAGCGAGGGGAACAGAAAAGCAGGCACGCTCAGATGAGGGAGACAATGATGAGTCTGGAGGAGGAAGCTCAAGTACTTGACCGAAAATTCAATGCCAGTGAGGAAGAGCTCAGCCGCCTCAGAAATGAGTGCAGCAGCCTCAGGTACACCACGAATAAAAAACCAACAAGATGTGTTCATATTTCAATGCTGCAATACTTTCGTTATTAATTTCTTTGTGTGTGTGTGTGTGTGTATACCAGACTGGCAAATAATCAGTTGGAAATCTCTCTGAGTGAGAATCAGCGGAGACTGACCAGCAGGATTGGAGAGCTACAAAACACTCATGAGAGAAATAAAATGCTGGATGAGAAGAACGGTGAGAATACCAGACAATACATTTATTCTGTGCTGTTATTATTCAGCAGATATCTGAGGTAAAATTATGCCAAAGCAATGGGAAGAACAAAAATATACAATACCATTCAAAGGTTTTGGGTCATTAAGATTTTTATTAGAGAAATGAATACTATTATTTATCAAGGATGCATTAAATTGATCAAAACTGACTGTTCTTTGAACATTCTATTCATTAAGGAATCCTAAACTGTAAAACATTTTCAACATTGACTATAATAAGTGTTTCATGAGCAGCAAATCAGCTTGTCATGTGACACTGAAGACCAGAGTAATTTCTGATTCAATTAATTAAAGCCTTACTGAGTATAAGAGACTTATTTGAAAAGCATTACAAAATCTTTCTGACCCCAAACTTTTGAATGGTAGTGTGTCATGTTTTTTAATGTTTCCTTTTTAATTAACTAGTCAGACAGTTGTAATAATTTTAGTGTTTAAAAAATATATGTGTATCATTGCATCACTTTTCCTTTGTGTGTTTCAGACTCTCTCCTGAGGCAGGTGACTGCTATGCAAGAGGAAGTGAACACACTGCGGTGCACAATCTCAGAGCTGGACCAGCACAGAGATTTGCTGCAGGAGCAACTGGAAAAAAAGACAGATCTGCTCAGCACAGCAAATGACCAGCTAGATGAGAAGGCACTCCCTATTATTTACACACTAAAACACATATTTTTGGTTGTGTATTAGATTTTTACTTGCTTTCCAGTTAGTTAGTACACTTGCTGATATGTTTTTTTTTTTATAGGAGAAAACCATTAGGAGCTTAAAGCTGAGAACCGAGGATCTTGAGACAACTCTAATGTAAGTTCTCTATTAAATTAAACAGATAAACAGACAATCATGTGTAGTGATTGTGTAGCATGGTGAAGAATTCTTTAAAAACTTTAGTTTTTAACAGTTCTGTGTAAAATATAGCTTAATGTATTATTTTCTTTTCCTTACACAGTGTGTTATGTTCACCATCCAGGTATAAGAATAATGCAAATGTTGATGTATTATAATTAGACTATAGTATATAGTAGTTGTTCTTGACTCTAGCTCATGCTTACTATTTGTAGTGCATTATCACACAGGTAACATGTATTTTCCTTCACATTGTCACCTGGACACAAAACACATAACTTCCTAGAAAGATTTTGTGTAGTTTCTCCTTTGTATATGTGACCATTCACATGTTTAAGGTTTTTTTAATGTTGTGGAAAGATGCTCAAGATGCTCTAATGCTCACCAAGGCTGCATTTGCATTTAACTAAAACATGCAGTAAAAACTGTAATATTGTAAAATATTATTACAATTTAAAACAACTATTTTCTATTTTAATACTGTTTGTAATGTAATTTATTCCTGTGATGGCAAAACTGTATTTTCAGCATATTACTCCAGTATTTAGTGTCACATTTCTACGTATCTTGTGCTACTTAATATTTTTGTGGAAACATGATACATTTTTCAAGATTCTGAGAAGAAAATCTAAAAGAACAGTATTTATTTAGAAAAATAATATTTTGTAACATTATACAAGTCTTTACTGTCACTTTTGATCAGTTTCATGCATCCTTGTTAAATAAAAGTGTTAATAATTTTGAATGGTAGTGTAGTTTCCTCTGTTTTTGTAATACAAGAATATTTAGAGAATATAAACCAGCATTTGTAGTTTTGAGTACTCAAATATATTAGTATCCAATAATACTATTACATCCTATAACCTGCTGTATTTCTTCAATGATTTTTGACTATGATTTATGAAAATTAATGATGATGATGTGACTTCCCGTCTACAGAGCTCTGAAGGAGACCGTAGCTGGCAGAGAAAGAGAGCTGATTGTCCTGAGGAGGAAACTGTCAGACTCTGAAAACGAGATGGGCACAGTGATGAAAGTCAAAGACGCCACGCTGCAGGAGAACGGTCAGCTGAGGGACAACCTTGACAAAGCACGTCTGGAAAATCAGGTACTGTACCATACTGTTTTTATGCAAATTCATTGCAATAAATAAGGTAACAAGACCTCTAACGTTCTATATTTCTTTTCAGACTCTGCAGCTCAAGCTGGATGAAGCTAATGAGGAAATAGAAGACTTGCAGAAAAAAGTACAAGTTCACATCGCTGACGTCTCACGCACTGAAGATCTGCTGTCTGCTAAGGTCAAAAAAGACTCTTAAAATGAACATCATGCGTTTTTATGTAGCATGTTTGTGATTGTTTTTGCTTGCTGCCTTTTAGGAACGTGAATGCAGAGAACTGCAAGAGTCTCGAAGGAAAGCATCTTTTCAGGTGGAAAGCTGGGAGGAACAAGCCAGACATGCTGAAACCACTGTCATCGAATTGCGTCTTGAGCTTCACAACGCTAACTTAGAGATACTTCGACTTAAAGAAAGAGCAGACAGTGTGGAGAGCAGCCTGCAACAGGTTACTTGGCCATGTTGGTGTTGGTTAAGATCTAGGAGATTCTTAACTCAACCCAAATGCTTACTATAAGACTGAAGCTCATCAAGTTTTTGAAGCCTCATATTGAATCACACAAAGAGTGTGCCCATTGCTAATGTTCTTTAGACTGGTAGTGTGCACTTGGCTTAGTTAACTCTCATAAATTCTCTCATAAATTGTGGTTTGTTGCTGTGTCCAGGCACTGAGTGCAGAGCGAAGTTGTACTACTCAGCTGTCTCAGCTAAACCGAAAGATGATTCACATGGAGGAAGATCTGCGTCAGGCCCAAACTGAGCGCACACAGGTGCAGACAGACCTGGAAAAAACACGAGAGCTCTGCGTCAAACTTGATGCCAGCAAAGAAGCTGTAAGTGATTTATAACAAGTAGGTTTTATTTTTGCATATTACCTACTTGATGTCAGACCTGGCCTGAATTTCCTTCTCCGGAAATACTAAGCAGAGCTATGTATTTTTATACCATGTGCTGCTTTTACCTCAGAAATTTTTGCATCACCAATTTAAAGTTAGCCCTTCAAGTAGGACCCATATGTTGGACTCCAACCCATAACACCCAACTCCAGAGTCTGATGCCTTATCCATTTGGCCACTGGGCCTCTTGTGTGATTTGTTTTTGGCTTTTAATTAAGTTTGGCTTTTTGTAGCAACATGAAGCATGTTTTAAGATTTTTATAAACAAAGTGCCATAGTTTTTTGCAGCACTGCAAACATGACTCAAGCCTACAATCCCCAAATCTATAGGCTGATTCCTATTCTATTAGGCCACCTGCTTGTGTTATGTTCACTATTGGACAAGTTTGGCATTTCGTAGAAACATTTTTTGTGTAAACAAATTGCAGTAGAATTTTCACAGCTCTGCAAACACAACCCAGGTGGGACTCGAACCCACAATCCCCAGCTCCGGAGGCTGATGCCTTATCCATTAGGCCACTGGGTTGCTTGCTGCTTTGGTGTTTGGAATTAATTGATTAATTGATTTTTTGCAGACACAGGAAACAATATTAGTTTTTTTAAACAAATTACTATAGAATTTTTGTAAGACTTCAAGCGTAACCCTGGTACAGCTCAAACCCACAATCCCCAGCACCAGAGACTGATGCCTTATCTATTCCGCCACTGAGCCTCATACATGAGTTGCATTTGTTATTTGTTGAGTTTGGCTTCTTGGAGAAACACAACCCACAACATAATTTTTTTTTTCTTTTTGAACTGTAGAATTTTTACAGAACTACAGACAAGACCCAGGTGGGACTCAATCCCACGATTCTCAGTGTTGGAGGTTGACA
This sequence comes from Labeo calbasu, assembly GCA_019740295.1. NCBI lineage: Eukaryota > Metazoa > Chordata > Actinopteri > Cypriniformes > Cyprinidae > Labeo > Labeo calbasu. Next base: position 4,872 of record JAHKKF010493750.1, on the reverse strand, counting down.
CCTTATCCATTAGACCACTGGGCCGCTTGGTAACTTGGTGTTCGCTATTAATTTATTTTGGCTCTTTTGCAGAAACACCGTACCCAACATAATTTTTTTTAACAAATTACCTTAGAAAATTTGTAGCATTTAAAGCACAACCCAGGTGGGACTTGAACCCACAATCCCCAGCTCCAGAGACTGATGCCTTATCCATTAGGCCACTGGGTCTGATGTTTGAGTTGCATTTGTTATTAGTTGAGTTTGACTTTTTGGAGAAACACAACCCACAACGTTTTTTTTTTTAAACTGTAGTATTTTTGCAGAACTACAAATACAACCCAGGTGGGACTTGAACCCAAAAACTGCAGCACAAGGGGGTGACACCTCATCAGTTAGGCTCCTTAGTAACTCAGTGTTTGCTGTTACTTGATTTTGGCTTTTTGCAGAAACACAGCCCAAAACATGCTGCTTTTTCTTTTTCTTTTAACAAATTACTGCAGAACTTTTGCAGCGGTGCAAACACGACCCAGGTGGGACTCGAACCCACAATCCCCAGCTCTGGAGGCTGATGCCTTATCCATTAGGCCACTGGGCCTCAGGTGTCAGTTACATTTGTTATTAAGTGAGTTTGACTTTTTGGAGAAACACAATGCACAATATATATACATTTTTTTTTTTTACCGTAGAATTTTTGCAGAACTACAAATACAACCCAGGTGGGATCCAAACCCAAAACCTGCAGCGCCGGGGGCTGACGCCTTATCAGTTAGGCTTCTTAGTAACTCAGCGTTTGCTGTTGCTTGATTTTGGCTTTTTGCAGAAACACAGCCCAGAACATGCTTTTTTAAATAAATTACTTTTTAAATAAATTGTCACCAAATCAAACATGACCCAAGTGGGATTCAAACCCACAATCCCCAGCAACTGATGCCTTATCCATTAGGCCACTGGGCCTCAGGTTTGAGTTAAACTTGTTATTAGTTGGGTTTGAATTTTCAGAGAAGCACAGTGAACAATATAGGTTTTTTTTAGTATGTCTTATCATAGAGTTTTTGGAACACTTAACAACCCAGGTGGGACTTGAACCCACAATCCCCAGCTCCAGAGGCTGATGCCTTATCCATTAGGCCACTGGGTCTCACATTTGAGTTGCATTTGTTATTAGTTGATTTTGGCTTTTTGCAGAAACACAGCCCAAAACATGCGTTTTTTTTTTTTTTAAACAAATTACTGCAGAATTTTTGCAGCAATTTAAACACGACCCAGGTGGGACTCGAACCCACAATCCCCAACTCCGGAGGCTGATGCCTTATCCTTTAGGCCACTGGGCCTCAAGGATGAGTTATATTTGTTTTTAGTTGAGTTTGACTTTTTGGAGAACCACAGTGCACTATATATATATATATTTTTTTTTTTTTTACCATATAATTTTTTCAGAACTACAAATACAACCCAGGTGGGATCCAAACCCAAAACCTGCAGCGCCGGGGGCTGACGCCTTATCAATTAGGCTTCTTAGTAACTGCTGTTGCTTGATTTGGGCTTTTTGCAGAAACACAGCCCACAACATGCTTTTTTAAACAAATTACTTGTAGAATTTTTGTAGCAAGTAAAACATTACCCAAGTGGGACTCAAACCCAGCAGGTGACACCTTATCCATTAGGCCACTGGGCCTCAGGTTTGAATTGCATTTGTTATTAGTTGAGCTTGACTTTTTGGAGAAGCACAGTGAACAATATAGGTTTTCTTAATACAAATTACCATAGAGATCTTGGAGTATTTAACAACCCAGGTGGGACTTGAACCCACAATCCCCAACTCCGGAGGCTGATGCCTTATCCATTAGGCCACTGGTTCTCACATTTGAGCTGCATTTGAGTTGCATTTGTTACTAGTTGAGTTTGACTTTTTGCAGAACACGGTGTACTGTATACCTTTTTTTAAAACAAATTACCATAGAATTTTGCAGAGCTTTGAACATGACCCATAATCCCCAGCTCCAGAGGCTGATGCCTTATCCATTAGGCCACTGGGCCTCATGTTTAAGTTGCTCTTGAGTTGCACAATTATAGAATTTTTATAGCACTTCAAAACCAACCCTGGTCGGACTTGAACCCACAACAGCTCCATGGGCTGATGCCTTATCCATTAGGCCACTGGGCCTCGTAGACAGCTTACATTCACTATTAATTGAGTCTGGCTTTTTGTAGAAACACAAAATACATTAAAGGCTTATTTATTTATTTTTTTCCAAAGAAACTTCAAACACAACCCCTATCCTTTAGGCCACTGGGCTGCTTGCTTGTTTTATATTTTTTATTAATTGAGTTTGGTTTCTGTAGAAATACAATGCATGTTAGAGTTTTTTTCTTTTTAACCAAATTTCCATCAATTTTTTTGCACAACCCAGACAGGACCCACCCATAATCCCCAGCTATCCATTAGGCCAATGGGCGCAAGATATTGTAAATAATAATAGCCTCGATTGGGCTTAGACTTCCTTTTGCTGAACAAAGCAAATCTGTATTTATACCCACATTCTCCATCAGCAGACACTGACACAGTGGTTCTTAATCCTCGTCCTGGGGCTTTTGAATATACCTTTTTAGCTAATTTCAACCTCAAACAAATGCAAAATTGATTTTTAAATCCAAACTTTCTATGCATTTAACATCGGCTTTATGCGGAAACCAAATTTCCTTTGAGAAAATAAACTAAGGACAAACTGAACTGAAATGTAAATAAATAACATAAATGTCTATGTGCTGTTACATACAGGTGCAGCGTGAGCTGGAATCCTGCCGCTCTGAGATTGAGCTGTTGCAAAAGCAGCTGACCAGTGAACGCCTGTCTCTTCAGACTTTGGAGAGCCTGCTTGTGTCTTCACGAGAAAAGGAGCTACAGAAGCAGCTCACCTCTCAGGAAAGACAGACCGAAATACAAATTCTCAAGGACAAACTCAGCATGGCTGACAGTAAAGTGTGAGTTTAGCACATACACATTCACACATTTCACAGAGCAAAGCAGCTGTTTTTGTCTCTCTTTCTGTCTTTGTCATCCACTCACTGTCTTCATCCTTGTCTCTAGGAGTTCTCAGAGTAGGGAAATGTCTCAACTGAGGACAAGATCAACCCAGCTGGAGGCAGATCTCGAGATGACCAAGAGACACCTGGCCACTGAGCGCTTTGAAAGGTGAGACACAAATCTTAAAGGCATAGTTCAGACAAAAATAAAAATCCTCATGTTGTTCCAGTTCCAGTATTGAATATATTTATGTATTTGTGATTTGAACAACAAAGACTAAGGATTTGAATGTCCTATCTATGTTTATCAGGGAGCGTGCAGCACAGGAGCTGCGTAGGCAAGGTCTCTCAGCTATTTCTCCCGTCCTCTCCTCCACAATGCGCTCCTCATCCACCTCCCATCGTAGCTCTCTGAGTCCTCACAGATCATGGTCTCCAGAACGCTCTCATCACAGCACACCTGATCCTCCGCTTGTGTCACATTACCCTGACAGGTGCGCGTCAGCGCCAGAGTGTCATTCTAGGTCTAAGTAGTGGCCATGCTGCTTGTTTTATTAATTTGTAATAATTTATCTGTTTATTTTTTAACAGGAGTCTGACTTTCAGGGACCTTTATGACTAAGAAGATCACAATACTCTTCCATATTTTGGCTGGCGTAATTCATTCTTGGATTCTGAAGACAATCAATAGACTAGTAGAAGATCTTATAAGATTTACTGTGAAGTTGGTCATGTGTTTCAATAAATCAAAGGTTTACTATGATTTTGACTGTTTGATGAAATTGTTTGACATTGACACACACAGTAAAGCTGTAAATAATTCTGGAGTGGCTTGATGATAATTGTTTTTTATATGTTTAAGCATATTTCTACAAAAATGTGATTCTGCTTGATTCCTTTTTTAATAGAATTTTTATTTATTTAGAGTGTAGTTTTTTGTATGGCACAAGTTGCCAGTCCTCTTTAATATAAATAACAGTGTTTCTCTGTGCTGGGGTGTGTTTCTTCATACTTAAATCATAGACTATTTATTTGTTGATTTATTTCGTTGTTTTTATGATGTGTAATTAATTGGCCATATTGGAAGCAACGAACGTAAACAATGGCAATGAAGCAAACTAAACACATATTTTGCTGATTATGGCTGCTGAAAATGGTCAATTATTATCATGTTTTGGGCTGTACTAAAAACAAAACATTTGGAGTACTACAGACTGACAAATCAAGGAGAAGAGCATAAAACTGAGGAACAAAAGGTGTTCACAGTCGTGGTTGTTCTTATAATTTCCGGTCAGGTAGGTGAAATATCAGGCTAATATCTTAATAATACTGATCGTGTGTATCTTTACCACCTATTAACTTAGTTTGTCAAAATATTGCACCCTTCCCTGCTTACTAAGTGCTTCTCAATATGATTTAGCAGCTTTAAACCCTCTATTTGGTCATTGATATCAATTCCCTTGTTGTGTTTTATTTTTATCTCTATTTTTGCTTTGTTTATTTTTCCATTTCCTTGTTAGGAAAGCGTAATGGTAACGTTCCTCTTCATAACCGCTTCAGTTAATTGAAAAACAAATGACAAACAAAAAAGGAAACGCTAACCAGCGTAATGCTCATTAAGAAGCGCACCTGTCTGCCTCAGCACGCCACGTGTGTCGTCATCACGCGGGCGTGGCCAATCACATGAGCTCAACAGTTTCGTTCAGTCTCCTGAGCAGCGCGAGTATTTTTGATGATCTAAGCGCAGGTGTGCGCTTCTGCATCTTCATTTCGCAGAGGTAAGACAACAATATGATGTTGCTGTAATAATCTTTCTATTCATATCCATCTTTATCAGGATAATTAGCGTGATAATTTAGTGTTTTT
>JAHKKF010493748.1:0-16767 GCA_019740295.1 Labeo calbasu | reverse complement strand
TATGATGTATTTAGATGCATTAAACATGGTAAACACTGTTTGAAATAACATTTCCAGTCTGGTCGGCTGGCATTTCCACTTACATTAGATTAGTTTTTTTTATGTCTGCTAATTTTATTTTATTTTATTTTATTTTATTTTATTTTATTTTATTTTATTTTATTTTATTTTATTTTATTTTATTTTATTTTATTTTTATTTTTTATTTTTATTCATTTATTTTTTTTTATTAAAAAACAAACAAACTAGATTTAATATTTATTTTAATGAGCTCGAATTGAGTGCGTTTCGTCTTTTCAGTCACTTTTTGCTTTCTGTGGTAGTCATTCTCCCCCCCCATTGTAAATATATATTTTTGACATTACAATACTAGGTTGGGTTTTGCCAAATGCCTCACAGTACAATACACATCATACAACATTTGCCACGATTGTAATCTAATACATTATTATGAGGTAAAATATCACTATACTTAAAATCTATTCTATGAAATATTAATTTTATAGTTCTTCCTCTCCTTACTTCTAATATTGTATGACCCTCAGACCTGATGCAGCAGAAATGGTGCAGTAATTCTGCAGCCAATGATGGTTACTAACTGCAGCCATTGCTGAGGTCTGGCGGACTGGTTTGCACTTATCGCTGTAGTAAACACTCACTAATATCGTATACTATACAGAATGAGCAATACATTTCAGCTCAAGGTATTTGTTTATGTTTATGTGCCGCGGCCACCATTTGTGCGTATGTGTATCCGTTCTCCATGTAGTCGAGTCCCCTCTTTTTGAATGGCTTCATACCGCTGTGTCCGGGTATTGATCTTCGGTGGTTGCCTGTGATGTGTGTAGTGCTTACGGGAAAGAGCGTATGTATTTTTATATGCGTGTTGGCAGGAGTGAATTGCACCATTCAGAGAGCAGGCCTACGAACGACGCTCTCTTGGGTGTGTTTGTGCCCGCGTGTGTTTGAGTAAGTGCATGGGCTTCTTTTAGCGTGCTCGCGTCTCTCCGATCGTGTGTGTGTGTGTGTGTGTGTCTGTTCTGGCTCAGGTACGCCTCCCCCCTCTGTGCTGCAGCAAGATGACGGTGTCTCTGGAGGTCTGCAGGCCAGCGTCTGGAGACACAGCCGTGCGTGTTCCCGTCATTCTCCCTGCTATTAAAAGCTATTAAGCCATGCAGAACAAGTCAGGCTTTTATCTATTATTAATTATCTGGAAATGAAAGACACTCTGCCTCTCCTTCTCCCGCTCTCCCTCTCTCCTTCATGGCGAGACTGTTCGTCAGTATAGGATGACCGTTAAGGCGTCATTAACCCAGAAACATGGCAGTGATGGACAGCATGCTGGATCTCTTCATTTATAATGTGTTTTTCTCCATCCTGGAGAACACGGGCGACGTGAAGCCACACATAGCGGCCATTAAATCAGCCCTACTGCAGGACTTACGGGATGCCTTTGATTTCTTTTATTAAATGTTGATTGCCTCGCCTTATGCTTTTTAACACCGGGTTCAGTGGTCGAAAGGGTTCCTATTGACTCGGGTGGGGTTAATCAGTAGGCCCAGATTGAGTGTGCAGACTTTTTTGTGCTGATTTGGGCAAAATATTTAGCATTGATTAATTGTGATTTTAAGATTTGTTAAATATTTGTAGCTGTTTAAGAAGTGTTGTATGTATGTATGTATGTATGTATGTATCTGTCTATCTATCTGTCTATCTATCTATCTATCTGTCTGTCTATCTGTCTGTCTATCGTTCTGTCTATCTATCTATCTATCTATCTATCTATCTATCTATCTATCTATCTATCTATCTATCTATCTATCTATCGTTTCATCGTGCTATTGTTCTATCGTTCTTCTATCTTTTATTCTGTATATCTATCTGTCTATCGTTATATCTATTGTTGTATCTTTTGTTCTATCTATCTGTCGTTCCATCGTTCTGTCTATCGTTCTGTCTATCTGTATCTATCAGTCATTCTGTTGTTGTATCTTTTGTTCTATCTATCTGTCTATCGTTCTGTCTGTCTGTCTCTCTGTCTATCTGTCTATCTATCTATCTATCTATCTATCTATCTATCTATCTATCTATCTATCTATCTATCTGTTTCATCGTGCTATCGTTCTTCGTCTTCATCTTTTATTCTATACATCTATCGTTATGTCTATCGTTATATCTTTTGTTCTATCTATTTTTCATTCTATCTATCTATCTGTCTATCTGTCGTTCTATCGTTCTATCTATTGTTCTATCGTTCTATCATTCTATTTTTTATTCTGTCTATCTGTCTATCTATCGTTATATCTTTTGTTCTATCTTTCATTCTGTCTATCTATCTGTCTATCTGTCTATCTATCTATCTATCGTTATATCGTTCTATCATTCTATCTATCGTTCTATCTATTGTTCTATCGTTCTATCGTTCTATCTGTCGTTCTATCTATCTATCTATCTATCTATCTATCTATCTGTCTATCTATCTATCATCTATCTGTCTATCTGTCTATCTATCTATCTATCTATCTATCTATCTATCTATCTATCTATCTATCGCTATATCTTTTGTTCTATCTATCTATCTATCTATCTATCTATCTATCTATCTTTCTGTCGTTCTATCATTCTGTTTATCGTTTTATCTATCGTTTTATCTATCGTTCTATCTATTGTTCTATATATCGTGCATGTGTGTGCGCGTGTGAGGGTCCGCATATGCATGTGTGCTCGTTAAGGGCCCTCGCAGCATCAGGTCTGAGGGCGAGGATGTTTCTTCTCGCTGGGTTAAGAGATGCGATCTCGTTCTTTGTACGCGCAGCATCTCCTCGTTGTCGGAATCTCTCACTCGCGGTGAAACGCATCCCTGATTTGATAACGCGCCGGATCCTGGAATCTGTCATTCTACCTATCTATCATTCTTCTGTTGTTTTATCTGTCGTTCGTACTGTCATTTGTTCTATCGTTCTATCTGTTGCTGTATATATGTCTCTTGTGCGATCTGTTGATTTATTTTTGTTATTCTAGCTATTGTTCTATTGCTTTATCAATCGGTCTGTTCATCCATCAATAAAATCATTGTATTGAACTTATTTAACCACAATTTTTTTCAAAGTTCTCTAAAAACTGAAATTGAAATGACTGATTTTACATAATGCAGTATTCATAGCAAGTGTGGTTATGAAATATAGGTCGAAATGTGGGTCTGTTACACTAACCAGAATCACTATACAAAAATTGTTGTTCCCAACTGTAAGCTGTTTTAGACCCTATAGGCATTTTACCGTATCGGCACCATTCGCCACCAACAAAGGTTTTCCTTTTGTACTTTCTTTAATTATACATGGCAAAACCCCAGAATTCACCACTACTCTGTGTGTGTCACACATGTTTTTTGTGATGATGTTTGTGCCACATGTTGGACAGGAGGAGATCAAACACCCCACCCTCAGAGCTGTGGACCCCGACATGATTAATCCAGAGCGAGCGTGTGTGTCTGAGCGACAGTCTGGGGCCCGGGCTCCCAAATCTAAGGGACACGCAACAGGCCCCCGATGGTGATGCGTAATGTTGCGGCGGCAGCCATTGGCCCTGCGTGGGCCCATTCTAATGAGGGGGCCAGACCGCAGTGCACTCTGGGCCCAAACAGCTCGCCGCTGGACACTAATCCCAGGGTGCCGTGGAGCTGTTTTGTACTGACAAAATCACACACGCTTTGCTCAGGAAGCAGCACACACACACACACGCTCGTACACAAACAAGGCAGGAGCACAAAGACACAGGGGTATGAACCCATTCAAATGCATGGGCTCAAACACGCACAGGGCGCACACACATACACACACACTCTGAGCTGCAAATGGGGGGCTGCTAATGGCTTCCAGTGGGAGAGAAGGAGAGCAAGGCTTTATCCCTTAAGTGTAGAAGACTTAATCATACAGAATGGCCCGGGGCCAGTAACAGGGCTGTACGGCACGCCCCTCCACACACGCATTAGGTATTCTGCAGCTGAATCTCCTGCAGACGGCTGCAGCAGAGCCGGGCCCAGGTGAGACTCCCTCTGAGCGCTCGCTCGCTCGCTTTCTCCCTTCCCTTCCATCTCTCTCTTTTTCTCTCCATGTCAAACACACATACCAACAGTGGTCCACAAGAGCTTTTCATTGTAATGTCATTGGAGGTGCGTCTGCATAATATTCTCGCCCTCCCTCCGCCCATCTATTAGTCTTTTTGTCTCTCTCAAAATTTATATTCATACAAGCCCTACTAGCACGACTGTTTAAATAACAATCTCTCGTTGTCTTTTTTTCTTCTTCTTCTTCCTCTTCTCTCAATTCTTCCCACCCCTCTCTTTTCCGCCATGGCGCTGCAGTGCGATGCCGATCTTTGAAGCTTTACCTGCAGTGTGTGAGGCCCTTACTGGGAGAAGCGGGGGGCCTGCGTGCATGTGTGTGCGCGTGTGAGGGTCCGCATATGCACGTGTGCTCGTTAAGGGCCCTCGCAGCATCAGGTCTGAGGGCGAGGATGTTTCTTCTCGCTGGGTTAAGAGATGCGATCTCGTTCTTTGTACGCGCAGCATCTCCTCGTTGTCGGAATCTCTCACTCGCGGTGAAACGCATCCCTGATTTGATAACGCGCCGGATCCTGGCGGAATTCCTCTTCGGTTCAGGAGGAGTGTGTTCTGGTAAACCTGCTAGTCACAACGACAAGGGTTATATAAACAGATGCTAACCGAATTCACCCCCAGTTCCCCATTTTTCTTACCGTGGTTATGTCCGGGGGGGAATTTGATGCGAGTTTCATGCTTGTCGAGCCTCTTACGGACAGCTATCCACACCTGATTTCTTTTTGCAAAGCTCTGCGTTAAATAAACCCCTGTAGCAACAATTGCTTTTTTGTTCTTTCTATGTTTTTTTTTTTTAAGACTTTTTGACACTTTTTTTGTTTTTTTTCTCACAGTGGGAGGTACGACTCAGGAAATATATTGAGGCTTAGATTTGAACCCTTGTGACCACAATGCCTCATTAATTTTAATTTTTTTGACATCATAATTTTGAATCAAAATGTTATAATTCCATCTTAATCAGTGAAATGATTTGACTGAGGTGATATTATGTATTATTTGTGACCCTGCACCACAAAACCAGTCATAAGGGAAAATTTAGAAAATCTGCAATCTGAGGGTGCAAAAAAAAAAAAAAAATACTGAGAAAATCACCTTTAAAGTTGTCTAAATGAAGTTCTTAGCAGTGCAGATTACTAATCAAAAATTAAGTTTTGATATATTTACGGTAGGAAATTTACAAAATAACTTGGAACATGATCTTTACCTAATATCCTAATGATTTTTGGCATAAAAAAATAATTTTGGATATTACTACAAATATACCCATGCTACTTAAGACTGGTTTTGTGGTCTAGGGGCACATTTAGCCTGTATTCATCTTTTTCCTGAGCGTTGAGCTCCGCCATGAAGGATTCTACCTTCCGTTTGGGTGTACTCATGTTCCGGTCTCCGTAGGAATCCATGTCAAAACAGAACTACAAACGCATAAAAGTGTTAAAAAACTACAAACATGGTGGATATCCCTAGTAAAAAATATATATTTAAAATACATTTATTTCATATTAAGTTTGTTCAAGTCTATTAACATTTTCTGACATATTTCTTGATATAAAAATTGTAATTAAACTTCATTTGGAGTACTAATTGTGCACAATGCACATTTCTTAATATTAAGCCTTAAATGTGTTTTAATGTCACCATTGATGAGATTGTATGATCTTTGAATAATATCCATCTTTGAATGCAGTACAAAGTTGTTCCAGTTTAGCAGACTTTAAGTATACCAGTTCAGTATACTTATAAATATCAATTGCAGGGTATTTTTATTAAGCACATAATATGTAAATGTTTTAGTAGTATACTTGGCATAAAATACATGTATTTTAAATACATTTTAGTGTATTTATTTTTCACTGTGACAAAGTATTATGTCCAAAAGCTTGCCTTCTATTCTGCTACATACTCAAAACTCAAAACTACATACTTTTTCTTTGCAGAACGAGTACATTCTTTTAGGGCATAGTATAAGTAGGCGAATTGGGACGCAGCAAATATGAGTTTATTTCTTCTGTTGAACACAAAAGCAGATATTTTTAATCATGTTGGTAACCAGAAAGTTGCTGGTAGCTGTTTACTTCCATAGTATGAAAAAAATACTATGGGAGTCGATGGCTACCAGCAGCTGTTTAGTTACCAGCGTTCTTTAAAATATATTTTTGGTTCAGCAGTTTGGAACAACTTTAGGGAATTTTGATTCATATTTGGGTGAACTATCCCTTTAAAAGTAAAATTATTTAAATAACAATAAAAAAAAATCTCTTTCAAATATTGTTATTGTAAAAGTTGAGCTGTGGTTGGCTTCGCCATTGTGCTCATGCACCAAAAAAGTGCGTTGTTTTCCTCTGAAAAGTATCTGTGGCGCTATCAGAACATTTCTCTGTTTGTTTGAGAATCGCGACCGGCAATACTGGCTAAACCAATGCCGTGGGTTCTCAGGATCTACCTAAATTAAAAACTTGTTTGATAACAGTATTTATTTATTTTTTGCAGTTCCATTTAATGACACTAGTGACACAAGACATTAGACAATCCAGACCTTTTACAATGTTCAGATAGAAACAGAGCGTGTTCATCTGTGCGTACTTATTGTGATTTCCCCATACCCTTGTTATTTTGGTAGATAAGCATCGCCCGTTGTTAATTTAAAGCGCTCATTTTGAAAACAATTAAAGGCTGTGTCATTCTCCCACCGGCTGGCAAGCGTTTTGGCGGCTAAATGCGAGCGTCGTGTTTGCCATGTTGTTACGACGCGCTTGTTTGATCTCTACCCTCGTCCTATTCTCCGCTCTGCTACGCTGATCACTGTGTTGCCGTCAGCTACACTCACATATATTTGTCTCTGTGAGTGAGTGTGAGTGTGTGTGTGTGCGTGTGTGGTGACGGTGCTGTTTAACACTGCTTAACAGGACCCAGAAATGCAAATAACGCTGCATGCTCACTCCAACACAGCAGTAATTAACTGAGGAGGAATTTCAATAATATAGAAATAAATTGTGTCAAGGATTTGTGTGTGTGTGTGAGTGAGATGTAGAGAGGGAGTTTGAAGATGGCCCTTGGGGGAAACGTGTTTTTTCCTTTTTCTTTCTTCCTTTAAATAATAGTTTAAATGGAAAAAGAAACAGCAGTCCACCCCTGCAATGGTGCTAAAGAGGGGGAGATTTCCCCAGGATGCTGATTATTTATTAACCCCTTCCCACCTGTGAGATTAATACACACACACATGCAGTTCATTTTTTTCATAGTTTAGTCTGTTTAAAAAATGTGAATGCATATACACACATACTTACTATGTATGTGAGTTAAGTAGCTTTACAAAACTGAATTGTCCTTTCTTTTAGATAATAATTCAATGATATATTGGCCGCCGAACTAAAAATATCCCCAGTTTACATTTCAGAAATCTGGTTGCCCTATAGCACGATAAGGTCCAGTTCCATCTCAAGTTACAGACATTGAGACGTCACAGTATGTAAAAGCATGCAAACGCTCTGGTCAGTGGTGTCCATTTTGGATCTTGAAATGGAGGCACGGCGTCAATCTCTACTCCTCCCTCCAGCTCCTGTGTAGCTCCGGAGCATGTTAAGGAAATGGAGAGTATCCAAGGTAACATTTAAAACATGCTGTTATCATTAGAACGTGCACCCCACTGTATAAAGCTTTTACAAGCAGGAGCTGTTCTGGAGGAAGGAAGCAGTGTCAGTGCCTGCAATGTAGAGCCTTCCTTTCACCAGCGCGCAATGCCAAAAACGAAGAGGGTTTGCACTAAGTTTGTAGTGGTAGGCCGAAATTGGCAACATACTGACATGTACACTAACATTCAAAAAAAAAGTTTGCGGTGAAAATTCAGCTGTGCCATCACTGGAATAAATTACTTTTTAAAATATACTAAAGTAGTTTTTTTTTTTTTTTTTTTTTAAATTGTAATAATATTTTACAATATTACTGTTTTTACTGTAGCGTAACATACAATTTAATTTCAGTGGTTGGGATGTACACAAAATTTTAAAGGGATGGTTCACCCAAAAATGAAAATTCTGTCATTAATTACTCACCCTTATGTCGTTACATCCCTGTAAGACTTTCACACAAATGAAGACTTTTTTGATGAAATCAGAGAGCTTTCTCACCCTGCATAGACAGCAATGCAACTTGCGCATTTAAGGCCCAGAAAGGTAGTAAGGACGTTGTTAAAATAATCCAAGTGCCATCAGTAGTACAACAGCAGTTTTATGAAGCTACGGGAATACTTTTTGTGTGCAAAGAAAATAAACAACTTTATTTAACAGTTTCTTCTCTTTAGTCTTCGACCTGCATTCAGGAAAGTACTGTGACGCAGAGACTGACGTGGAAGAGGAGAAATTATAAAGTCGTCATTTTTGTTTTCTTTACGCACAAAAGGTATTCTCGTAGTTTCGTAAAACTACAGTTGAACCACTCATGTCACATGGACTATTTTAACGACGTTCTTACTACATTTCTGGGCCTTGAATGTGGCAGTTGCGTTGCTCTCTTTGAAGGCTCAGAAAGCTCTCAAATTCAATCAAAAATATTACAATTTGTGTTTCCAAGATGAATGAAGGTCTTGCGTTTTTGGAACGACACAAGGGTGAGTAATTAATGACTGAATTTTAATTTTTAAGTGAACTATCTCTTTAAAATGTGAGACATTTGTCAATATTTAATCACAGTTAGCACATTTTGTATTCATACTGTATATTTGTAATATACCTGTCAACTAATAGTAAGATTATTTTGTTAATACTGAGTATTTAATTGTGCATGCTTATTTCTTCTGTTTTTTGGCAAATGTAGATTTGCCAACATCTAGTGTTAGTTATTTTTTTAAAACATGTATAATTTAATTAATGGCACTTACTCTGCATTATAAAGCTGTAATGCCTAAATCCTATTTTTGAAGTTTTAGTTTCATTTTTAATTCATTTAGACCAAATAGTATAGAATTGTAATATTACAGTTGATCAGTTATTAATATAAATGTGACCCTGGACCACAAAAGTTGAAATTGAAATTGCGTCGTCTAAAAGTTGAATAAACAAGCTTTCCATTGATGTATGGTTTGTTAGGATATGACAATATTTGACTGAGGGTGCAAAAAAAAATCAAAATATTGAGAAAGTCGCCTTTAAAGTTGTCCAAATGAAGTTCTTAGCAATGCATATTGCTAATCAAAAAATAGGTTCATAGAATATGATCTTTACTTAATATCCTAATGATTTTCGGCATAAAAGAAGAAACTATTGCTGGCTATTGCTACAAATATTCCCATGCTACTTACGACTGGTTTTGTGGTCCAGGGTCACAAATACTTATTGGCCAGAATTAGTGCAACCCTTCTAATTTAGCCAAAAAATTAGTTTTTATATGTAACCCTGGACCACAAAACCAGTCATAAGGATTCAGATATACATCATATAAAGCTGAATAGATAAGCTTTCCATTGATATATGGTTTTATAGGATAGGACAGTATTTGGCTGAGATGCAACTATTTGAATATCTGCAATCAGAGAGTGCAAAAAAAATCAAAATTTTAGAAGAATCGCCTTTAAAATGGTCCAAATGAAGTTCTTAGCAATGCATTTTACTAATCAAAAAATAACTTTTGATATATTTATGGTAGGAAATTTACAAAATATCTTCATGGAACATGATCTTTACTTAATATCCTAATAATTTTAGGCATAAAAGAAAAATCGATAATTTTGACCCATACAATATATTGTTGGCTATTGCTACAAATATACCCGTACATGTATAAGACTGGTTTTGTGGTCCAGGGTCACGTATATTGCCTGGCCAGTATATCGGTCAGTCACTAGAAGACGTATTTACTACTTTGGCACTGTGAAAGTTGGTGATTGGCTGATAGTAGATGGTTGACAATCACATGACAGTCCCGTTATATCTCACGTTCCCTCTTCATCTCACACTTCCTATGGCTAAAGCCCCCCCGTCGCGTCGCAGTTCACAACAGCAGCGCTTTCTGCACGCAGGGCGCCAGGGGATGAAGACAAGATACACAGAAATAAATATGCTCAGCTAATGAGGGAGAGCAGGAAGAGGCTTTTAATAGAATGCTGCTTTAAAAACTCCTTCTAATGACTTTTTTTTTTCTTCTTCTCCCAATCGCCCTCTTCTTTTGTTTCTTTCCGTGCGGGGTTGAGTTTGGCTGTGCGGATCCTAGTGTGAGGTCTTAATATCCTCTTGGGCTTTATGTTTTATTCTTGTTATTTAGGAGGGTTGGAGAGTTTGAGTCACTCAGGACTGGAAGTGTGTACTGAGGGCCATCTGTAGTCCAGTGGTCCGCAGCTGGACGGCCCATCCCTGTAGATGAGCGCCAGCCACACCTTGATGTGTTAGGGTTTTTCTAACGGCGTTAATTTCTATTCCGTAGCATCTGCGATCGCTTTCGTATAGCTGTTCATTCACTGATATTTCTGACCATTGACTTCACAGTGGGTCTGGAGTTGTAGCTCTCTCTCTCTCTGTGTGTGTGAGAGACGGAGAGCAAGTAAGTATGTCTTACTTGGCTCGAGCCCAGTGCAGTGCAGTAGTGTGTAGGAGGCAGAGGTCTGCCAGTGCCGCCGGCAGCTTTGTTTTTAGACAGGGATCGGGGCTCAACTGTGTGTGGTGCTGTTGTGCTGAAGCCTGGGGCTGAACGGAGCTGTCTCTGTGTGTGTGTGTGTTTGAGGAGACGTAGGGCATTTGTCTACCGTAACCCTCTTCCTCCTCCGCACTCCTGCGCTCTTTCTCTCTGCCTGACTACACTCCAATATCCTTCCTCTAATGAAGCGGGAAATGGGGGATGAGTGGCGCTCTGATTGGGAGTAATTTAGCGTTTTTTCCTCCTCCGTTGGGAAGACGTGTCTTCAGGAATGTGACGTCCCTCGTCTGGTCCAGAAGTCTTAAGTGTTCGCCGTGGTGTGGCTGAGATTTCGGTGATGCTTTGGGTTGAATTGTGGGATTGCGACAAGATGGGGCGTTCTGGATGGTTGTTAAGGGGTTGATGGGGTAGTACGTAGTCTTTCAGATCAGAGAGCCCACCTTGATGTCTCTGATGCTCTGGTATCTATGTATTGTGTGGGTTCCTTCTTCAATGTAATTAATTTATTTTTTACATTTTTAAAAGTTAGATCCTTTGTGAAAAAAAAAAAAAAAAAAAGGGAAAGCATATTAGGGCTGTAAGGGCTAAATGAGTAATTGTTTTAAAAAAAAAAGAAATCATGATTTGCTTTATTAAATTGCAAAGGGTGCAGTTTAATGAAACATATGTGCTGCCTTTTTTTTTTTTTTTTTTTTTTTTTTTTAACATACAAGCAGTTCATGATCCAGGGTTAGCTTGATGCTTTAACTTAAATTATGACATTAAGACAGCCATAAATATTAGTATTGAAATGTTAGAGTACTATATTCTAAAATTATTATTATTATTATTATACCTTTATGATTATTATACATATTATTCAGTTTTTATCAGCTAATTGTTATCAGAAAAAATGCAGTTGCACTTTCTCCTCAGTTCATGTAACTTTTTTCTAATTTTACAGTGAAATATTGCAATTTTATTATTTATTTTGTTTCATTTTTTTTTAAATATCATATTTTTATTTTTATTAGTAAAAAATATAATAGTAATAATAAAATTAATGTTCTTATTCTTACTCTACTTTAAAATGATAAAACTTTAATATAGTTAGTATAATAATTATTATTAATTGAGATTATAATTACTGTCTTAAAGTCATATTGATAATTAATGCAACATTGGCCATGTTGTGCAGCCATACAAACAAGCACAGTAAACCTGGAATTTTTTATTTATTTATTTTTTAACAAATAATGTAATAAATCACATTTTAAATTACAGTAACTGGGAATTTTGTCACAAAAATGCTTTTACATGTAACTTGTTTTCAGTTTTACAGTGAAGTATTACAATTTTAATATTTATTTTGTTTAATATTTTTATTTAGTAGTAAAAGTAATAATAATAATAATAATAATAATAATAATAAAAGTAATGTTCTTCTTGTACTTTAAAATTATTAAACTTTAAAATAATTAGTATAAAAATTATTGTTAATTGTAATTATTATTATTATTATTATTTTTAAGCCATATAATTTTTGTTTTAATATAATAAAAAATAATATAAATAAATGACATTTTAAATTGCAGGAATTGTCCATTTTTATCAGAAAAAAAAAGCACTTTCCTCTCAATTTATGTAACTTAAAATATATATATATATATAATAATAGTAATAATAAGTAATGTTCTTTATCATATTATACTTTAAAATTATTTATTTTTAAAACAATATTATTAAATTTATTATTATTAATTTTTTATTGAATTTTATTTTTCAGTGTATTAAAATGTATAAAATAAATGTGTCGTTAAATAAAAATAAAAAAAAAATAAAAAAAAAATAAAATGAACTGAAAAAAATAACAAAATAAAAAGAAATGGAAAAGATAAAATAATAATAGTATTAGTATAATAATTATTGTTATTTGTAATCAAAAGTATTATTTTTAAGTCATATTAACATATTTTGTAAATAAAACACAAATAATATAAATAAACTAAATTTTAAATTGCAGGAACTGTCAAAAGTCAGTTGTTATTAGAAAAAAATACAGTTGCACTCTCCCATTAATTTATGTAACTTTAAAAAAAATTTATTTTAATTTTAATAATAATAGTAATAATAAGTGATGTTCTTCTTCATCATACTATACTGTAAAATGATTAAACTTTAACAATGATTAGTGTAATAATTATTATTAATTGTGATTATAATTACTATCTTAAAGTCATGTTGATAATGAATACAACAATTTGACCATGTTGTGCAGCAAAGCACAGCAAATCCGGAACTTTTAGAAAAAAAAAAAAAATGCTTTTTTTCCTCCCAGTTCATGCAGCTCTAACATCTCTCTTCAGCGAGGCACAGAATTTGAGGTATCATTTGTATCCATAGCACAGACGTTACAGGATTAGTTGTTCACTGTGGAATGCAAAAGAAGATATTTTGATGTTTGTCCAGATCTTTTTATCATATACAATGAAAGTCTATAATTTCAGCAGGGAATTGGACAAAAACACACTGATACATCATACTAAGTATCTTCATTTGTTTTCCACAGAAGAAATGCATTGAACTATCCCTTTACTGTTTAGGGTTAGGGGTTTGTTTAAATCCCTAACCATGAGTGTGAGCTAGTAATCACCACTAATTATCTCTTCAGAAGGAAGGTAGAAGTGTTATGCGAGTGTGGGTGTCTGAGTGTGCTTAGCACCTGCAGTGTAGGTTGGGTTTCTGGAGAGATACTGTACTTCGTGTGTGTGTGTGTGTGTGTGTGTTTGTAAGTGTGTGTGCAGTTTTTGTATGAGTAGCAGCACTCATAGTGGATCTTACAGACTACCGGGAGCATACCATAAAGCCAGGGGGAGAGAAGCCCAGCCCTGCACAGTGGAGAACAAGAGAGCAAGATCTGACTAGAAAAAGCAGCATGATATCTCCCCTGATAAACAGTACGGCACGGCATCGAAGCGACTCAGGCCGGGAGAGAAACTATTCTGTGAACAGAAAAAAAGAACACACAAATACAAACTTGCAGTGAAGGGAAGAGATGGTCAGAGAAGGGGAGAAGAGCATCTAAGAAAGGTTGGGTAGATGCGTTCAGGGCCACAGTAAGCAGTTGTTGGGCTTGGTATAAAGTGTTTATCTTAGCTTCACCACAGTTGTATTTCGGTTACAATCCCTCTCGTCCTGATTACAAATTACGTGAATTGCGCTGTGCTAAATATGCAAGGTAAGATGCTACCTTGGTGAAATCATGTTTGTTTGTTTGTTTCTGAGTTACAAGCCAGTTCTTTGGTTTGCCCAATAAGTGCTCAGTGTTTAAATGATATCAAGTGTATTTTACAATCTAATACACTCAGTTGGTGATTAAAAATGTTTAATATTTAAAATCATTTGTGACTTTCTGATTTACAGTTCTGAATTAAATGTAGTTACATTTTCTCGCAAAAGTAATTTTTTGTCTTGATTTATTAAAATGTAGTAAATTATACAGAATAAATTGAACTCATGTTTAATCTAGGAAAAACTGAATGTACAGGACAAACTAAATACAATAAAAAAATAAAATAAAATAAAATAAAAAATAAAATGAAATATAAAATAGAATGAAAAATAAAATAAAATAAACAATTAAATGAAATATAAAATAAAATGTATAAAATAAAATAGAATATGATACTAAAAAATGAAAAGAAACTAAATACAAAATGAAATGAAATAAAATGAAATGATTATAATATAATATTTATTTTTCATAATAAAATGCAAAATAGAATAATAAAAATGCAATTAAATTAGCTAAAATAAAATAATAAAATAAAATGTAATGAAAAAAACTGGTTGTACAGGACAAACTGAATTAAATAATAAAAAATAAGAAAAAAAAATTAAATTAAATAAAAAATAAAATAAAGACAAACTGGAAAAAAATAAAAAAAAGTAAAATTAAAATTACGTTAAAAATGAAATGAAATGAAATATAAATTAAAAAAATATAAAATAAAATAGAATATGATACATTAAAAGATGAAATTAAACTAATACAAAATTAAATAAAATAAAAAATAAAATAAAATGAAATTAAATTAAAGTAAAAAAATGAAAAAAAAATTAAATGCACTGAAAAAAATAATATAATACATTAAAAATGAAATGAAATTTAATTAAATTAAATGCAAAATGAAATGAAACAAAATAAACTGAAATAAAATAATAAAATGAAAAAAATTAAATAAAAGTGAAATGAAAATGAAATAAAATAATAAAATGAAATAAAATATAAAATAAATAAATAAAATAATAAAATGCAATGAAATTAACTGAAATAAACTAAAATAGTAAAATAAAAAAATGTAAAAAATGATATGAAAATAAAATAACCATTTTGTTTTATTTGTTTTTATTTTCATAATTTATCAGGTTACATAATGGTACCTTTTTATATGGGCTTTCTTAAACATTTGATGGCTTTTTTTTTCCCCATGACAGAACACTTGAGGGACATATTTGGTGAATGACCCAACCGCTTGATTTTTGTAATCTGTTTATGAATTACACGTATTCCAGTTCAACACTGCCTCCAAGTCTGGAACAAGAATAAACAGAAGCCAAAATCCAGCCAAACGTCATTTCAGAATGGGAATTTGAGTAACGGAGGGGAAAAATTTGAGAGACTTTTAAACAAAGGACAAGAGAAAGGCAAAGAGAGGTGTGACGTATCCCTTGACTTTGAAAGGAGTGGAAGAGAAGACCTCAGTGTCCTGTTAGCAAAGGCCTTCTGTTGTTTCTGGGCTCAAGCGGCTGGCGTCCGGTAACAGGCCAGTCATTCTGACCTGGCTCGGCTCCTCGGGCCTTGACGGCAGGCTTTGCGCTGGAACTCCTGGCTGGAGCGTCTGCGGTCCTGATATTCCACAGCACTGAGAGGGAAAACAGGGGCCTGTTGGCCTTGGCTTGGGACTAGAATATGGAATAGGGAGGTGGTAGTGGAGTCGAGTTCACACCGACCACCCTGCTGGGAGCAGCTTCGGCGAGAACGGTGTACGGTGGCCCAGACAGCACTTTTTGCAGTGGTGTGTGTGTGTATTTTTCAGAGGAAAAGAGAGTCTGTGTGTAATTAAGGAACTGATAATGTGGAAGGAATGCAGTATGGCTGTCAGGGACAGTGCAGTTTGTGCCTTACTCTCTCTCACTCTGTCTTTCTCTCCTTTTGTCTCTCATTTTTTCCCGCTTTCTCTGAGAGTCTTTTCCTGAGAGGAAGTGGGTTTAGTGAGACTGCAGTGATGCCCAATGCCAGTGGGAGCATATCTAACCACAATTTCCTTTACACAGAGCAGATTCAGTCTCTCTCTTGTGCTTTCTCTGGCTCTCTCTGTCTTTCTTGTTCCCACTTTTGGTTCTTTTCTCATATAAACTCTATTTAAAGGAACAGTTCACTCAAACAATAAATGTCTGTCATCATCTACTCATCCTCATGTTAGTGTAAACTTGTGTGAGTTTCATTCTCCTGTGAACACAAAAGAAGAAAAAATGTATACTTTTATTTTGCGGAGACTGAAAGTGAAAGCAACTTAAAAGAGAGGCAGAATGTGCTGATTGCATTTCTCCCCAACATTTTATGACAGTAAATGGGGACTGGCACTGTTAGATGCATTTTTAAGTTTTTCAAATTTCGTTTTTATTGACAGAAAACCTTCCTTTATTTTATTTATTTTTTAAATTTAATTTAATTTTATTTTATTTTAAACCTGACTGCTCCAATCCCCATTTATTATAACTGAAAAAGGACAGTGTAAAAATTTTGCTTTTATTGACACAAAATCTTCCTACATTTTATTTTATTTTATTTTATTTTATTTTATTTTATTTTATTTTATTTTATTTTATTTTATTTTATTTTATTTTATTTTATTTTAAGCTTGACTGCTCCAATCCCCATTCATTATAACTGAAAAAGGACAGTGTGACAAATGTTGTTTTTATTGACACAAAATCTTCCTTTATTTTATTTTATTTTATTTTATTTTATTTTATTTTATTTT
>JAHKKF010493737.1:0-12468 GCA_019740295.1 Labeo calbasu | reverse complement strand
TTTGTTAAAGTTACTTACTTGACGATGCTGTGCCCTCAAAATGCCTTGACGGCTCGAATGCAGCCTAGTTTGTGATTCCAGTTCGCGCCCGCGAGCATATGCGAGTGAAGTGCAGACTGCAGTGCGGGAGAGGTGCGTCTGACTCCGGGCTACTTTTACACTGTTGCCGCAGGTTGTTTTTCAAGTTAGCGGTTAGCACCTAGCAGTTGTGCTCTATTTAATGCTCTAGTCTATATGCTTTATTTAATGTTTGGTTACTGGTATATTTTGCATGCTAATGATAGGAATCTATCCTTTGACGTGATTGGATACTTATTTTGTGACGTAGCAAAAAAACGCATTTCTGGGACAGCCTTTGGGAAACTACAGTTTTAAGGAGAAAATACTCAGCAGTGGTGTTGATTAATGGACTTGGGACATGGTTTGTCTAAAAGCATATTAAAAACACCACATAGACAAATAAACAACATAAAAATCTTGATTTTCACTACAGGGGGACTTTAAGCATTTTTCAACTCTTACCTTATGAAGAACCTATACTGGATAAAGGGGTCCTGTTGTCTCTTCAATCGGTTCTGAATTGTGGACAGAAAGAGTTGAGTTAGTTTTGAGTACCGTTTGTTTGTTGTTAAAAAGATGTTGTAATGTTAACATCTCACCACGTAAGGCCCTCTTGGTCTTGCATTGATGTACTAGGACGCCTATGAGCAAGGCTCCGCAAACAATTACAGCTGCCAGGACAGATAAACTGGTAATTGCTGCCACCCTCCAGGAATCCGAAGGCTCTATGGGTGGGCCTTAAAAACACAGGACAATGTTACTGGAAGACCTCCAGCTCTTCGGATCATACAGAAAGAATCTGACCACTCCTTCTCTGTACGTAAGCTCTGACCTATTGCAAAGGCATCTACTTACAATGCATTCTCATGAGTGTTTAACCTTATTCAGTAGTGATGGGAATATCGGACCATTTTAAAAGAGAAGTTCACTTCCAGAACAAAAATTTACAGATGATGTACTCACCTCGTTGTCATCCAAGATGTTTATGTCTTTCTTTCTTCAGTCATAAAGAAGTTATGGTTTTTGAGGAACACGTTTCAGGAATTATCTCCATATAGTGGACTTCAACGGTGCCCACGAGTTTGAACATCCAAAATGCAGTTTAAACGCAGCTTCAAATGGCTTTAAATGATCCCAGCTGAGGAATAAGGGTCTTATCTAGCGAAACAATGGGTCATTTTCTAAAAAAAAAAAAAAAAAAAAGGTATATACTTTTTAACTTGTGTATGCGTACTCTGTGTAATCCAGGTCAATACAGTTAGGGTATGTTGAAAAACGTCCATCTCATTTTCTCCTTCAACTTTAAAATCATCCTACATCGCTGCAGAAGTACCGACCCAGTGTTTACAGAGTAAACATGCAAAGAAGGTCAAATGGCCTTTGCAAAAAAAGGTAAAACAGTGATGTAGGACGATTTTAAAGTTGTAGAAGAAAATGAGATGGGAGTTTTTTAATCTACATACCCTAACTGTATTGACTCGGATTACACAGAGTACACACGTGGATCGCAGAGCTAGACAAGATGAGCATTTGAGGTCAAAAAGTATATACTTTTTTTTTTGGATGACCATTCGTTTCACTATATAAGAACCTCATTCCTCATCTGGGATCGTTTAGAGCCATTTGAAGCTGCACTGAAACTGCATTTTGGACGTTCAAACTCGCGGGCACCATTGAAGTCCACTATATGGAGAACACTCCTGAAATGTTTTCCTCAAAAAACATAATTTCTTTATGACTGAAGAAAGAAAGACATGAACATCCTGGATGACAATGGGGTACATTATCTGTGAATTTTTGTTCTGGAAGTAAACTACTCCTTTAATGACTTGAGTCTTTGAATTTTCAACAAAATGAACTATTTTTTGAGTGAATCTAAATTCAAATAATTTTATAATTTCCTAATTTGCAACCCTACTTCTGTAAATAAACAAACAAACAAACACGGGTTGCGACTTTTTCTAGCAATTCTGAGTTTAGAACTCACAATTTATAAAACTCGCAATTGTGATTTTTTTTTGTCTCCTCAGAATAGTGGGATACAAACTCGCAGTTGCAAGAAATAAAGATAAATGGCAATTCTGACATTTTTTCTCACAAGTGATACTCGTGATACATAAGAAATGTGCTACAAACTCGCAATTTTGACTTTTTTCTCAGAATTGTGAGATATAAACTCACAATTGCGAGTTATGAAGTCAGAATTGCGAGATAAAACCTGTTATTCTGACTTTTTCTCGCAAATGCAAGTTTGTATCTCGCAATTCTGTCATACAAACTCGTGATACATAAAACACGTGCTACAAACTCAAAATTCTGACTTTTTTTTTCTCAGAATTGTAAGATATAAACTCGCAATTGCGAGTTATAAGCTCAGAATTGCAAGATAAAAACATGTTATTCTGATTTTTTCTTATCATACAAACTCGTGATACATAAAAAATTGATACAAACTCGCAATTCTGACTTTTTTCTCACAAATGCAAGTTTGTATCTCACAATTCTGACTTTACAACTCGCAATTGCGAGCTTATAGCCAGATAGCATGTACATCCGCAAGATGTCTGTTAAAGATCACTTGATCTGGAAAGCATCTGCTGTGTATGAACATCTGACAGAAGTGTCATGTCAGTTTTACATCCATTCTAAATCATAAACATCATAAAGACATCTAATAGACGTCTATTTGACATCTGATTGGAAATGTCCTATAGACGTATTGGAGATGAGCAAACACTCTCGTTTTCCAGATGTAAATGCACATGTCAAATAGATGTCTCTGTGATGTATATGCTATCAGGGTATCTCACAGTACTTAGAAACAAAGTCTGAATTGCACGTTTGTATCACTCAATTCTGATAAAAAGTCGCAGTTACCTTTTTTTTTTTTTTTTATCTTTATTCGGTTTTATTTGAATCGTAACTGTAAAAACTGTAAATGGGGCGGTACCCTTATAAAAATACTTTAAGTACTATGTACTTTTAAAGTATGCCTACTAATATGTACCAAACAAGTCACAAAGATGTACCTTTAATTTTTGTACCTTTAGGGTACTGTCTTAGTGACAACTTTTTGTACCTTTTTTCTTAGAGTGTTTATGAATGAACCATCACAACTATTCAGACCAATAGAAATCTTACGTTTGACTGAATATACTCACATGTGTCACATGATGGAGTTTTCGGGTACTGCTTGCATATGTGACAAGGTACACATTGTGCGACATCTTTGTTCCAGAATTCGGATTTCGAACAAAGGGCTAAACCTGACAAATTGAACAAAGAAGCACACACAAAAAGGTGTCAAATTGCGGTAGCATATTACAGCGAAAACTGACAAAGACAACTCCGCACACATTTCTTGATAACTTGGGGTGGGTTCGAGGTTTTGCACATGGGTAAAATGTGATGTTTTATGACTGTATAAGAAGCTCTTTTCGCTCTGCCTCTTTTTCATATGAAATGAGATGGGAAATTCCGTTGAAGTGATGTGGTGGTGCACTCGCGGGGAAACGGTATTACTCATGCTCTGTGTGCGTAAGCAAGCCTAAGCTCACGGCCAGACTATGATGCGGCCCCGGAGTGCATGCAAAGTGTCCCACTGTGAGAACTGAGGACATGGAAAAGTGACTTTAAGAGAACTAATGGGTTTGGCGAAGGAGTCATCGATGAAAGCTGCGGGGTTTGTCTTATGGTTTGTCTTGCGCACATGCTTGCAATCAGGGGACGTACATAAGGGAAAAAGCTGTACGGCAGGTAACACTGAAACGCTTTCACATAAACAGCTGCGGTCTACATACGATAAACATCTGTAAACTAATATCAGCTGCAGTACTATGTGACGTGACTTCGAGAACACCGGCAGATTCTCATGAACCTTGGCTTTCTTACAAAGGACTTCCTCTTGATGTCTAATCCTCACATTTATCATTAGCAAACGTTAGTCAGAGCAACGTAATGAAAATTGGTCGAAGTGCATATTTAAAGTCAGATCACTTCTTGACAACTTGTGTGACGTAACAGAACAATATGTGCACTGCTCACATTGATTTATAATCTGATATTGACCCTGAATGGAGATTTTCAAGGATGCATTATATACTGCATTAAAAAGCACATTGTAACATAAAGATCTGCATATCTGTATGCCACGATAAAGCACAAATAAAAAAAAGGGACCTCTACAGGAAGTAATAAATCAGATCTCAGTATATTCTTATCTGATGGCTGAGGTTAAGAGTGTGGGCTGCTCATCTAAAGGTTGATTCTGGAAAAGATACATACTGAAATCACAGTCCTGCTCTATCACCACTGTGCCTTGCATGTTTTATCATGCACACTCAAGCAAGCTTAATGATCAGCAAACATCAGCTTGAATTTCAGCCCCCCAGTGTCTGTAGTTCTCAGCCTTTGTAATCCAAGGACCCCCATTGTCAAGGTTAATATTTGAAGGCCCCCCTACACAGCCTAAGTTTCTTCCTCTTGTACTTCTTCTGAAATTATGAGGTGCTTGTTTTCCTTTCTTTTAAATAATTAATTTTCCTGATAGTTCACAGTTGTTCCATTGATGCTGGAAAAAAAAAATAATTAAATAATTTTAAAATATTATTTATGGGTATTAATTAATGTCAGTGTTGTTTGCAAAAGTTGTATGCTGCACTGAAATAAAGAAAAATGCTTTGAGCTCAGTGGTGTGTAAATTCTACATGGTGTGTAACACAATTCTACATAATATGAAGATGTCTTGCAGCCACCTTAAAAGTTTTTCTAAGGCCCCCTAGTGGAACTGAGGCCCCCAATAGAGAAGCACTAGTATATTGATGATCTAAGCATGTTTTGATGTGCATGATTAAATCCATAATACTTGAAAACTAATAATCCTCGCTATAATTATAACTTTGTGACATGACACGAATCAACTTAGTCTGTATTAAATCACTGCTTAACACTGAATATTACACAGGCGTATGGGCACTTTCCAAGACATTGCCTAAGACTTTTCCAGTGCGCTTTTTTTTTCATTCCTGCGAGTGTTTTTACAATTAAAACTGTTCCAGAAGTAACATGCACATGCCAAAGTAACAAAGGCACTACAAACTTCATGTTCCTCAAGGAAAGCTGAAGCCTCTTGTGCTGCACTGTTCTCAGCTGGGCACAATACATCCCATGGAGCGGGCGGGAGTGAAATAAGAGCATTGGAATGCGGAACCGGTGGGAACTGTAACTGGTAAAGGAAGCTATTACGAATGAGGCAGTTCATCGTCATTAACTCCACTGACTCCACGTCTCTCCATGTTCATAGCAAGAGGACAAATGAGACATAAAGGTTGGAACTTTCCTCACCGACAGAAAAATACATAGGCTAACATATGTCACACATACGCTCCGCGTTATAAAATAGGGATATTAAGCAAGTAAAATGTGAATATCCTTACTTTTATCCGCGTTTATTCCATGAATAAGCGTGGCGATCAATAGAGTAATCCAATAGAGGCAACGCAACATAGCACCGGAATCCATTGAGCTTTATATATATTGAAATCCCACAGCGATTTCAAAAGATTAAAAGCCACAAATGGGTTTCAAGCATAGCAAAAGCAGCGCGTGTGAATGACCCACCCCAAACTTTCAGTCTTGTTTTAATAGCGCCCACACCCACGCGTTGGGTTCAACTCCTCTATGAGTCATTTCCTATGTACTGTACTGAGATTCTGTGGCCGTATCTCAAAAGCTTTTGGGCTGTCTATGTAGACAACGTTTAGGGCATCCACGGGACTTAAAATTAGAGTTAAGAACCAACATTTTTCATCAAGAGTTTCCCAGCTAACACAAAACGCTTTGCTAACGTTCCCATTGTGTCTGGATGTACTGTGGACATTCAAAACGTCCAGTTTTTAACGTTTAAAAAGCGTTTTCCTTGGTTATGTAAACATTAAAGGGAACGTTTAATTTTCAGATTTTGCAAACATTATGCGAATGCTCGCTTTAAATGCTCTCTAAACAAACAGTCCAACGAAAAACGTTTTTATAAACGATGTATAAATAATGTGATTTAAGAACGTTATTAAAGATATTTGAACAAACATTCTATTAACGTTAATGAACTTGAACTTTCTGAGAATGTTCCCTTCTAAGCAGACTTTTTATTCTGAGAACATAATCCTTTAAAATATTCGATTTGATCATGGCGTTTGGTTTGGTAGTAATAATTCTTAGAAATGTTCACATGCAACTCGAAATATTTTAAGCAAGAGTTGCCCGTTCCTAAACCGAAGATACTCTTTTACCTGTTCATTTTTGTAAATCAAAAGGGCTTGACTAAGGTAATCCCCAGTGTTGGGGGTAACACATTACAAGTAACGCGAGTTATGTAATCAGATTACTTTTTCCAAGTAACTAGTAAAGTAACATTACTTTTTCATTTACAAAAATATCTAAAGTATTTTTTTCCAAATAAGAAACGCCAGTTACTTTGTTTTCCCACTGACTGACTGACAGCTCTCCTGTCCCCATGTTGAAAGAAATCAACTCCAAATATGACGCAAACTTGCAATAAGTATGTTAAATAACACATATATCCTTTATGTATTTAATCTCATTTTATTAACCAGTTTTTGCTTCTGACCTTCGATGGTCAAATTCAACCATACTAAGAAGCAAAAATTACTTCAGACTATCAAAACTAACATTTGCGCTTATTTTTTTTACTGCTAAAGTTTCAGACCTTCTTTTCCTGCGTTCTACTGTACAGACCTGACTTTACTCTTCTATCAGCCTGAGGCTTATTCATGTCACTGTTGATGTGAAAGGGCTTTTACCTTCGCCACAAATATAACTTTTTATATTAAAAATAGGACTGCTAAATGATTAATCGCGATTAATCGCATTCAAAATAAAAGTTTGTTTACATACTATATGTATGTGTACTTTATATATTAATACACACACGTATATATTTTTAACAGTATTTATATGTATATATATTTACATTAGTATGTAATTTATATTATATATAAATATTTTATATATAAATCTAACCTTTTTACTTCATATGTATGTGTGTATTTATATATACATAATAAATATACACAGCACACACACATTTAGTATGTAATCAAACTTTTATTTTGAATGGGATTAATCGCGATTGATCATGTTGCAGCCCTAAACAATCAAGCAAGCCCAGATTTTTAAAAAGTAACCTAACAAAGTACTTTCCATACAAAGTAACGTAATTCGTTACTTTTTTTAGGAAGTAACGCAATATTGTAACGCATCACCTTAAAAAGTAACTTTCCCCAACACTGGTAATCCCTGCTGGTACTCCGATTTTTTTTACCAGATGCTTCTTTTAAGTGAGTCATACAGTGCGTCTGGCTGCACTGCTTGAACTAATGACACAGAGTCGATTTTATTTTTGCATGACTGACCAGTCCTTTTTCATGCAAATAAATCGGTTCTCTTCCTGAATCAAACATTTATGAATCATTCGATGTTTTTACTGAATTAATCTGAGTGAATAAATGTTACATTTGGCCAACAGACTGCTGATGGCATCTACTAAGAATTTAAAAACATTTCTCCCTCAAAAGTGCTGTTATTGTAACCGTTAAGGATCCAAACTCGCAGAGAGGAAGCGGAATCGTTAATTATTTATGATGCCCACAAAACAGCCTCTAAGTAGGCAGCTTGCTAGGTTTTGAAACACGGCCACCAAATCTCTGTATTCACAGCACACAGCACTACGAGTGGGAAACCGCCGATTATGATAGAGACGCACAAACATAGCCTGTTCGCTGACAACAGTTTCGTTTTTACTTTCAGAAGCTACATTTACGTGAAAAACCAACCAGTTCTGTATTAATAGGAAGTAGACGCCATTATAATATTAGTGGTCTTGTTGACGTAAATATTTGATGTCAGAGCTAACAAGAAACAACGTAAATGAACAAACGTGTAAATGAATTTGCGAAAACGTGTGCTTTTTGTTAGAGCACGACCTAGAGACCCCAGGCTCCGCTCGCAAAGTATGTTTGAACAAAATAGGCACATTAAAGTCACCCCACCCAACTACGTAATTCACTGTCTCTGGTCCAAGGGAGCAAACAACAGTTCAGTGTTTGGCAGACGCACAACACAGACTGAGAGGAAAAGCAGTACGACAGTTATTAATACGATCAAGAACAGCAGAAAAAAAAAACTATGGGCGCGGGGAATAACATAAGTTCAATTGCGCAATACAATGAAAACATTTCCTTATAGATTCCGGGCAAAAATTTGCAAGTTAAAAAAAACTGCGTGGTAGGTTTTATATTCTCCCCAGCGGTCCTTTTTTTATAGCATGCAACTATGCATATATATCTAAACCATCTGAAGTTACTAAAGACACATGCATTGTGCAAATAGGATTGTATTGGCAGGGAGCATATGGACTGGGATATTACATCTGGAGAGTCAGTTTTGAGTCATCCTTTTGCACTAAGAACAACAATAACATCAACATTAAAATGAAAACCCAGATTCGTCTATGCAACAGCTTTAACTAAAGGTAAAACTAGTCTCTAAATGATTTGTCTATGTTGACATCAAAGCAGAGAGCTGAGTTCACAAACAATTGTATCCAGTTTTTATTTTTTTTTAAGGAAATTGTGCAATATTGACACATGTTGGTGATATATCTGGTACCTATGGAGAAATTTTGTTTATGTATATTTCCTGGTCTCCAAAATTGATTTCTGTCTTTTTAAGCTCACTGCACCACCATCTAATTCTGCTTCTAATTCTGCAGCACTCCTTTTTCCACCCAATACCCATCACATCTGTTCATTACTAACTTTCAAAAACACAGTGTGTCACCATAGAAACTGAATGACTGACTAACTACATTACTGGATAGGGTTACTGCATGACTCAAACGGATAAGGCCATAATTGTCAAAACAAAACAGTTTCTGTGAACTTTTGACGTCACTCATATTTTGTAGAGTTGTGATATATTGAAATTTGAGCTGATACAGTCTTTCCTCTTTTTTTTTTTTCTCATGGTCACTCAAAACACAGGTAAAAAAAAAAATCATTGCAGCACTTTAAAGAACAGAAAAAGTAAGAGAGACAAAACTCATTGGATTCCTCTGCAATGAAGCAGCACTGCTTATGTGCTGTAGACCATCACAACTGTTTCCATTCTGTCACTGTCTGTTTGGTCACTAGCACCACCTATCACAGACGGGAGTGAAAATGGCCCTTAGAGCATTTTAAAATACCATATCATGGTAATCGTGTGCTTCGAGACCACTTTCATCCCTTTCTCATCTACTGTATTCAGTTCATCAAAACACCCATGCTAAATTAGGTGATGTAGATGCGGTGGAAGTCGTTTGCCCCGAATGCAGCGTTGCATTTGGGACACTTCCTCTGGCGGGTGTCGTAGCGGGTCTTCAAGCATTCGTAGCAGAAGACGTGGAAACACTTGGTGAGGACAGTCTCCTTATCTCGGGTATTACAACAAGGACAGCGTAATTTAGCCTGGAAATGACAGAAAAAGTCATGTCAGCCACAAATAATACAGTGTGATGTAAATCTACCGGTCATTAAAATGCTTGAAATTCATTTCATAGACACAATAATTGTGCTCAACAACAAAGATTTTTTTTTAAAAAGACAAGTTGGATCAAATAGTACAAGAAAAGCAGCCAACTAGCGGCCAGCACACATGGGGAAAAAAACGATCCCGGTTGGAGTCCTCAAGATGTTGGCTGGAAGAATAGCCACAGTGTGTAATCTACACAAATTGTGGCTACTTTGAAGAAGCTAAAATTATATGACAGTTTAACCTATTTTGGTCACAGCATGTTTCCCATACTTCCATTTGTATTTTCATAACTTGGATGACCTTATTATTATTGTACAATTTTAAAGATATTTTATTCTAATTGTTTTAAATAATATATTTATTTAATAAATATTCCAAAACTTTCTAAATGTTTTAAGGCTGCATTTATTTAATCAAATGTACAGTGAAATGTTATTACAATTTAAATAACTGGTTTGTAATTGTATATATTTTAAAATGTAATTTATTCCTGTGAATTCTCAAATCTTTCTAAATGTTCTTAAAGTGGTTTTATTTGATTAAATGTACAGTAAAAAAACCTAATATTGTGAAATATCATTACAATTTATATAACTGTTTTGTAATTAAATCTATTTTAAAATGTAAGGGTTTTTTTATCTTTCTAATTTCTTTCTTAAGGCTGAATTTATCTGATCAAATATACAGTAAAAACAGTAATACTATTAAATATTATGACAATTTAAATAACTGTTTTCTATTAAAAAAATATATATATTTTTTTTATATTACATAAATATTTAATGGTAATTTTTTTTTATTAAAAACCAGCAATATTGTGAAATATTATTACAATATTTTGTATTTTAAAATATTTTAAAATAAAATTGATGTAAATATTCCTGTGAATTTTCAGCACTCATTACTCCAGTTTTCAATGTCATATGATCCTTCAAAAATCATTATAATATGCTAATTTAGTGCTCAAGAAACCAATATTTGCTGCTCAGTGTTCTTGGTAAAACTGTGATAGCTTTTATTCAAGACTCTTTGATGAATATAAAGTTCAAAATAACAGTATTTACTTAAACAGAAATCATTTGTAACATTATACTGTCTTTACTGTCACTGTTGACCAATTGAACACATTTTCTCAACAAATGTACTTGTCTTAAAAAAAAAGTCTTAGTGACTTTAATATAAAAATAAGTAGGTACTGTGTATGAAATTTTGACTGGTTGTCTCCATAAAAGATATCTTTTAATAAATCCAATCTTCACCTTATACTGATTAATTTCTTCTTGCAGAATCTCATCAGCATCTGTGTACACCTCAACTTTCTTCTGTTTCTCCAGCTTACGTCGCAGTCTGGACAACTCCTCCTGAAAAGACCAACACAGTAGAAGAGTTCCACACACATCGTTCCCACTCATTTGTATCCTAAACAAAATCTACAACAAACGTGCCCATGTACCTGTGCTTTCTTGAGGTTGACGCTCTCCCTCTCACGGGCAGTGCGGTTGTCTAGTACTGAGGCTTGGATTTCCCTCAACTTGGTCTGAGTGTGTTCCAGCTGCACTTTAAGGTCCTCGGCCAACTGGGCCGCCTCCACTGCCTGAGCCATCGTGCAAAAGGACGAGAATTAAACACACATCTGGAAATGTACGCTAATGGTTGGCTAAGCTGAGTCATGGTTGTCATGGACATGAGAACAGAGGTGGGCGTCTGTGATCTTTCCGGTTTTACCTTGCGCTTGTTGAGCTCCAGGGCTTGAGTGCGCAGCGCCAGCTCCTTCTCCAGAGCGGCCAGCGTGCTCTGCAGAACACCCTCCTTCTCTTCTAGTTTCTGCACTACCAGCAGCTGAGCGTCCACCTGGGAGAGACAGTTAAAGAGCAGATGATACAACTACATTAGTATTTTTTAAAAAACAAGTTGTAAAACATTATGTGCAGATTTTATGCCTCAAAATTGGGAGGTCCATCAATTTCACCTTTCGTTCTAGCAGGGATGGTACGACTAGTCGTCTATCAACTAACTAGTCAATTATTTTATCTAGATTTTTACTTTATTTTCAGTGGTGGTACATTAAATGTGATCAATAAGGAGACTGATTTTGGTTAGTTTTGTGTATTATGTTACAAATATTTGAGAAAGGGTTATCTGTTCCATGATTTAACTTTTGATTTCATATCCAGCAAGAAATTAGTATTACAGTACAACTGACAGATCAAAATTAGAGAACAGCCTATAATTTGCTGAATTTCCTATTTGAAGTTATCCTAAAAGGAGTAGAAGGGCAGGTTTTTAAGCACATTTCATAAATTAATTGTATTCTGAAGCACAGTATACAAAACGTAAATGAGATATTTGTAAAAGAACTCTGATCAAAATTAGAGAATACTTACAGATACCTCCAAATTATATAAGAAAACCCTATTTAACTGGCAGCATTCCTCCAATTTTCACTGAGATTGTAAGATGTCAAACCGTTCTAAGGTGACTGAAACCCTGCGACAGGAGGTTGTCCAGATGAAGGCTAAAGGGATGACACTTTCAGCCATTGGAAGAGAAGTTGGTCGTTCCAAATCTGTGATTTCTTGAATATTGCAGCTTTGCAAAACACAAATTCATTCAAGTCCAAAATGGTTGGGTGTCCACGTAAGATAAATGCATGAGAAGACAGGATAATGCAGAGACTCTCAATGGGGAATTGGTTCAACACTGCAGCTGGAATTGCCATTTCAGTGCTGAACAGGATAAGGATTTGCCTCAGCATGTTTAAAGTAGAAGTCCACTTCCAAAACAAAAATTTACAGATAATTCACTCACCCCCTTGTC
>JAHKKF010493727.1:0-14845 GCA_019740295.1 Labeo calbasu | reverse complement strand
AAAAAAAATATATATATATATATATATATATATATATATATATATATATAACATATAATGTTATATGTTTTTAACATTGATAATAAGAAGAACCATAATTAATTAATTAATTGAGTAATGGCTACTGACAATTCAGCTTTGCCATTACAGGAATAAATTACATTTTAAAATATAGTTTAATAGAAAACAGTTATTTCAGTTCTATTTGTTAAAAATGACTTCTGTATTGTCATATTTGGTTGATTCAGTAATATTGCTTAATATTTATTTTATTAAAACCAATTCATTTCAACATAAAATCAAGTTTATTTGTATAGCGCTTTTCACGCTGCAAACTGTTGCAAAGCAGCTTTACAGAAAAGTAAAGTTTCTGCATCATAGCAGCTGTGTTGGCTGTCATGTTGATGTCCATATGGCAGAACTGTACAGTAAAAATCATGCAGTTAGTTAACGACATGTAATCAAACAGACGGTGAACACTATTAACAGCAATGATTATGTGTTGTGATCAAACTTATAGCAAAATTGGGTCGTTTTGTATGTTGTATAAGAGTTCAGGGTCATATCAGATCTTTGTAAGGGTTGGATCCAGACTGAAGCTTGTGTAATTCCTTGGGATGCCAATCCCACAGCAGAAAACCATTTCATTTATGGTGTAAATAAATGCCTCAAAGATCTAAGATTTACGCAGTGTGTTACATTTATAAATATGTATACTCACACGCAGAATAAACTTTGCCTGAACTGTCCAACTTAAACCGTTATTCATCACGATAGTATATTCTTAATAACACATTAGAAGCAGCTCAGCTTGTGTTTATATGGGTCTGCTGACTGGTGTCTACACAGCCTTGTTTGTGTCCAACAACAGAAGAACGTGTGAAATATTTGCCTTCAGTCCTTCGGTAGGCAGCTGGTCGAGTACACTATAGCACGAAATGTGACAGATTGCTGAAATGTTATTTGGATTACATTAGCTGCCCAGCTTAACTGTCTTTACATCAAATAAATATGGACGGGACAGCAAAGATGATTTCAACTCCCCGCAATCCAGAGGATTGGTGTCACATCAAAACAAGAATATGAATGGACACACACACACACACACACACACATGCCTTCAATCATAATAAAAACAACTCTCAGAGGTAGTAAATCTCTAATCCAGTTGTAGACTACAACTATCAATCACCTACTGGGAAAAATCCCTTGTTTACCATTTTGTCTGTATTCCACATTTCATTTTTTTTTAACATAAAAAAATATATGTGAGCATATACAATGCAATGACAGATCATAAAATGAACTCTGAGAATAAAAAGAGGCAGCAGAAATGTCTGCTCCATCTTGAATTCTGACACACAACCACAATTATTCATTTGTGGCCTAAAAATATGTCCTCTTTCTTCTTTCAGCCTCCAAATGGCAGCCTCTATAAAAATCTGAATTGTGAGGCTTTTACAGACAGGCACACATTTTCAAACCCGCTAGCAGTCGAGAAGCTGTCATGGTGAACAAGGCGCTGCCAACGAAACAAAAGCAAACATTTTGACTGGAGATTACAGTTAGAGGCTTGCTGGAAGTCTGTCACCATGGCAACGCATGGAAAAGGGTTGAATTGCCCCCTCTGTGAGCGCTGAAGATGAAACAGACATTAAGCTAATCCTCCACCTTATTAAAATGTAAAGTCAGCAAAAGAGGAACACACGCCAGCTAAGACCGTCTCAATATTCTCTTCTCCTCCCCACCGCTCCATTTCATTCTGTATGTGTGAATATGTATATGTAGAGAATGACAACCTCTACAAAAAACACTCACTGTAGTATTTCAGTAGCATTTCATACTAAATCATCTATTAGGGGACTGAGTTACTTTTATTGCAACTGTGGAAATATGACAGCTACTATTTTTCAAAACAAATACCGTTGTTCGCTTCTAATCATGATCCAGGGTTTTATCTGTGGTTTCACTACAAATACTACAGTTAAACTGATTACTATGAAGGAACGATGCTAAATACTGAAAAAAGGAGATGATTTAAAGGTCACATGCTTTCACAACCAAAATTTTTACCACATAGCATTAAATGAGTGAAAACAGAAAATTCAACAAGGAAAAATGTAGGGCGATGTCTGATTTTTATCTATCAGGATTTGACTGGATCGTAAAAAAATGGGCGTTCCACATTAGAATGAAGTCAGATGTGGATCCAAGTTTGCAGTGGATCACATTTTGGCACAAGCGTTTGGCCTTGGGAAAAGGAAGTACATCTTTAAAAAGGTTTTATTATGGAAATAAAGTACAACTTGCACACAATATATTTGTAATTACACATTTGTAATGATAAAGTTGCAATTTAGTACATTTTAAATACACATATTAAGATTAAGTTTTAACAGAATACAGTTAAAATTATAGTATGTATTTTACATGTGCTTTAGTATATTAGTCAATACATTAAGTGAACTTCTTTAAAGCACAAAAGGATTATTAAAACAATTATTTGAAATGTACTTTAAAGGGGTCATCGGATGCAAAGTTCACTTTTACATGTTGTATGAACATTAATGTATGTTGGCAGTGTATGTACACATCTATCCTATAATTATAAAAATCCATGCAGTGGTTTTTAATTAATCTGTAAATATAATATCCCCTTTTTTAAATTAAGCCATTCTCACATGCCTGTCGTTGTGGCGTCACACCCACAGAGGCCACTCCCACGATGGTTGATTGACATGAGCGTCTTACCTCAGACCCGCCTTACAACAGTCCGACCTCCATTGTTTCGATGCCTGAGCAGGGATGTAAGTTAGACAAGAATATCTCAGATTGAGCAATTGAGGCGTTGTGTTGTTGGATGTAATAATTGACATCATTTACCCCTCATATCTAAGCCGCTGAAGATGCAGTGGATTACATTTGTTTGTGAAGGGAATGCGCTTCCCGATCTACATATATCCGTCTATGTGCAAATCATTCATGACCCAGCTTCACTTACAGCAGAAGTGAGTATTAGGGGTTTTTTTATGAATCTTTGCGATCGCCTTTTCTTAACAACGTGCTAGTTAGCAAGTTAAGCGGTTAAACATAACAAACAAACAGCTAAATGCGGCTAAAGTAAACAGGCTCTTCACTCCACAGAGAGAAGAGAGGGGCGGGGCGAGCAGAGCTCATTAATATTTAAAGCAACCTCGACCAGAACAGAATGATTTTTGCAGAGCTGATTTTGGCAAAGTAAAAGGGTGTTGTTTTACACTACCATTGAGAATTTTTCACCAAAGTATATTATAGACTTTTCATTAAGACCCCAAAGAATCATATCAACTTGTGGAAAATGGGCATCCGATGACCCCTTCAAAAAAAAACTAAAAAAAAACAAAATAAAACTTGTGATTTTACATTAAAATGGCTTTTGCCATTAAGTGTGCACTCTTTAAGTACATTTCAGCAGTAATGGGCATGTTACTTTAAACAAGTAATTAGTTATAGTTGCTAGTTACTCCTCAAAAATAGTAACTGAGTTAGAAACTGAGTTACACCATCATAAAAGTAAGTAATTACCAGGGAAAGTAACTGGGTTACTTTAAAAAAAAAAAAAAAAAAGTTCAAATATGTCAAATAACTTGGATGCCCCCAATATTAAATATGTTAAATGAATAAAACATTGTACACTAATCTACGCTATTTTAATGTTGCTGTGGGACAATGTGAGAGACATCTTTTGAAGGCTAAATATCACGTTATTGGGGTCGCTTCAACCCACGGACATGAAAAACATCCCACAGATAAGAATAAGATATTGTTTTAAACCGCAAAGGGTCTACTTTTATTTGTGTATAGTCATGATAACAACAAAACAAAGTACTTTTGTAAAATAAAGAAAATTATCAGGGTGTGCTCTCTGCCATCTCTGTCTCTGTCACCTCTCTTCACAGACACGTAAATAAAACAACCTCAATCTCAGTGAATACCTGAGATTTACAGACACGAGAAATATATGTACAGAAAGCTTGAAATGTCTACTTTTAAATTAAGTAAGTAACATCGAAAAGAAATATTCTCTGATAAAGTACCAATGCGAGCTCCGGTTTTTCCCGTCGTAAACTCATTATCTCTAATGTAATCACGCCCACAAGCGGCTGCCCTTTTCAAATGTTAAAAATCCACATGAGACGCACGGACATGTAAGTTAGGTAACTTCCGTAAACAAACATGAATATTCATCAATTTCATCTCGGCTACTTTTCGCTTCTGGCAGAAGATGTGGTGAGAGGAATAAGCCAGAATTTACCTCAGAAGAAGAACACAACGTGATGCAATGGGCAGCTTTGCAGGTCCTATGACTGAGAGAGAGCCTACTCGGATGAAAACCGCTTCAGTGAGCTCAATTATAGCCCTAGTAACACCGCATTTTATTTGTCAGTAATGGTAACAGCGTTGTAACGGGGAAACAGTAATTTGTTTGATTACTTTTTACTGAAAAAAGTAATGCCGTTAGTAACGCTGTTTATTTATAATGCTGTTATTCCCATCACTGCATTTAAGACCTTTAATTTCATGAATACTAGTTTTGCATAGTTTAAAACTACATTAAAACCTATTAAACCTATTAAACAATTAAACCCATTATGTCCCTTTTTACAATATGTAATTTAAGTCTCAGATGTCACCAGGATGTGTGTGTGTGAAGTTTCAGCTCAAAATACCCCAGATATTATTTATTATCTAATTTTGAAAATGCCTATTTTGAGTGGAAGCAGAAACATGATGTTTTCATGTGTGTCTCTTTAAATGCAAACCCCCTTTTCCAGAACAGGACTGTGCCTTTACAGCTCATACCTCAGACACTCTGTTAAAAAACATCTGTTTGGTTTTGATTATCATGTCTGTCACGTTGAAGTCATGCGTTTTAAACCATGTTTGTTTAAACTTCTAATTTCTTAGTTTTTTTGCAATTGTTAAGTCAGAATTTTGAGATATAAACTTTCAAATCTGAGAACATACAAGTCAGAATTGTGACTTTATAACTCCCAACTGCACATTTATATATCGCAATTCTGATTTTATAACTTGCAATTGCGAGTTTAAATCACATAATTCGGACTTAACTTGCAATTGCAAGTTCATATCTCGCAATTCTGACTTTATAACACGCAATTGCGAGTTTATATCACGTAATTCTGACTTTATGACTTGTAATTGCGAGTTTATATCTTACAATTCTGACTATAACTTGCAATTGCGAGTTTAAATCATGTAATTCTTACTTTATAACTTACAACTGCGAGTTCATATCTTGCAATTCTGACTTTATAACTCGCAATTGCGAGTTTATATCACGTGATTCTGACTTTATAATTCGTATTTGCAAATTTATATCTCACAATTCTGACTTTATAACTCGCAATTGCGAGTTTCTATCATGTAATTCTGACTTTATAACTCACAACTGCGAGTTTATATCTCACAATTTTGAGATAAGTCAGAATTGAGAGTTTGTATCACGCAATTCGGAGAAAAAACAAAGTCAGAATTGCGAGATAAACAGTCGCAATAACAATTTTTTCCATTTTTATTCAACTGTATTTATTTTATTGTTAAAAAACAAACTAAAAAGATGGAATGACAACGAAACAGTGGAAACTGCAACAACAACAGACACCCACACTGATAAGCACTTCTGTGAGGGGTTTATGAGAGAGCTGCAACTTTAGTTGCAAAAAGTACAAAGACATTTTTAATAGTCATAACTTCTGGAGAAAAAAAGAGCAGACACTAAACAAAGATGAAGCTTTCAAGAGCATGTGTTGACTGGCTGCATTTTGTGCACGCTATTATACATTGAAAGGCTATGCGTTCAACTGCACGCATATGCTAACAAACGTGTATACGCATATATACTTTGGGATTAATATGGGCCAAGTCATCCACAATAGGGCTTACAACATGTATTAATGAAGAAAATGAGGTCAGTTTTCACAGTCTAAATGGACAGATCCACACTAGACGTTATCAGCATAACGATGTCATAAGCCTCAATAAATGCAGTGAGAGAAAACAGTATGGAATATAAGGCCAAAAGGAATGTTGAGTGCTCCTTATCTAATACTCAGAGATACCGTCAGCAAAGCTTCTATCTGATGCCCACGAGCCCACTACTGTGCCAGGAGGTCATGCTAGGCCAGAAAGCTTACAGAGAGAAATTCAACTTAAACTACTTATCAAGGTCAGCAGTCAGACCAAAACAACCTCCAGCATGAACTCCACGAGTCTACAAAGCAGCTGTGCTCAAACTCCTTTTTAATCGAGTGAGCGAGCCAGCGGTGCGGTCACCAAAAATCGGCAGGGATTTCAGCATTGCTTAGTAGGGCTATCAGGATTACCACCGCCTGTAAACAGTGTCTGCTTTATCACACATTGTCACAGCTGTTATCTTTCAGCTCCTGTATGTGTATGTGTGTGTGTGCGCAAGCTAGAGTAAGAGGATCATAAAACATAACAGTTCAATGTGAACTCTTTAAAATGGTTTTGTTTACATGTCTGGCTGTGGTGGTGTGTTTATGGATTTGTCATTAAGAATGATCTTTCCTCAATGTTTGACCATCAGTGAGTGAATTCAAGCATTTATTTTACGAAAAACACACGGAGAAAGTACAGACGAGGCAAAAACATCCAGAGTTTTGCAAAAAAAAAAAAGGTCTGGGTCATTTGAATTTTAAATGTATTCAAATTATTTTCTGTTAAAATAACATAACTAACTGTAGGTAAGCCATTTTCAGATTGATTACCGCAAAAAGTGTAAACACTGGCTCTGTGACATTATTCTTACAACATACCCAGAACCAAATATGCATAATTGCAAAGATATTAGGGATTTGCAAAACTACACTTTTTCAAAATTCACTGGAAAGTCAATTGACTAGAACGTTTTCTGCTTTAAAATTGCTGTTACCAAGTTATACCTCTGTATAAAATTCTGTTCGACATATGTTTCTGGATATATTCACATACAGCCATGGAGTCTGTATTACATACAGATCCACCAGCATATCCATGCTCGCAATTCTTTATTTTAAAGTTCCTGATCCAAAGAGCAATGCTCAGGCACAAGCTTTCAAACCGCCTCCCTGGGGACAAACAGACACAAACACATAGACATCTAAATCACTACCGCTGCTTTGAATCATCCTGTTCCTTCATCCCCTGTTCCGCACAAATAATCTAAAGCGCTCATTATCCATGGAGCTGCAAATCAATGGCAACAATTAATTACCAGACAAATGGACCTCCATTACCCATAGTCATCATCAGAGCAGTCCTCCCTTTTATTAGTTATGCTGATGATAATAAATGTAGACTCATCAGTCAAGCCAAACTCAAAGAACAGCTCCTATTTCCCCAGGGCATCCAGCACAGAAGATCTATAGCTCAGACTGAGTAAATAATGGATGGGACAGAGATAAACATGAAGTCTCTGTGGGTAAACAACTTCGATTACAAGTCCTTCAAAGACCTTCAATGGAGAGGCAGTTGCTGTGGGCATGAGCGGAACCTGAGGTCTTCTGCATCAAATTCTTGATGTAAACCAGCCAATCATTAAACCTTGAGCAACCACTCATGCCTGGGTAGTTTTGATGGTCTTATACACCTTAAAACCCAGGGGACAATGTGAGAAACCTGAATAAGAATACAGATTATTTAGCTAAGTTGGCACTAATTGCTAATTTGATTTGAGCTTCTCCAATAAACATACAAAAACCAATTACCAAAGATCTGGAAAAGCTTGTCTTCTAATCTTATAAT
The DNA here is from genome assembly GCA_019740295.1 of Labeo calbasu. Taxonomy (NCBI): domain Eukaryota; kingdom Metazoa; phylum Chordata; class Actinopteri; order Cypriniformes; family Cyprinidae; genus Labeo; species Labeo calbasu. Next base: position 7,039 of record JAHKKF010493727.1, on the reverse strand, counting down.
CCTTCCAATCATGATGATGCATACCTCCCCTCACTCTTGACACTTTAAACTACTCCTGCAGAGATTAGTTCAAACAATGCTGGTTCTCATACATGGAATGGTCCTCATACAACAATTCCTGTTATAGAAGCTGAAATGATGATGGTTTAAATACTGTCCAGTCTACTGCTTATCCATTTTATCGTTGTGGACATCCTCCATATATCTACACTCAGTCCCAGTTGGAATGGAGCCAATAGGTAATGGGGAGTAATGCCTTGTTTCCACCAAGCAGTACAGTTCAGTACAGTACAGTTCGGTATGAAATAATTTCCATTCCCTTGTAGTCGGTCACTCCGAGTCACGTCGTGATGTCTCCGTCCCCTCCTTCAGGGAACGAGGGTTACATACGTAACCGAGGCACTTCCTTTGTCAGAAGTTATGAAAATAACTGTACCGTACCACTGTTTTGGGAGCCTTCCATTGCAGAGCATTGATTGGTTGACAGAGAATCGTCACTTGCACGTGCTACAAAGGAATTGACAACACAAAGAGAACGAAGAGTCTCCTTCATTCGTTCCGTCATGCTGCTCATGCGTGTTGGGCTTGTTTACATGAAAGTGTGCAAACACAAAATATATAACAGTGTATTTTATCTTTTTTTTTCATTTCACGCTCATTGTCATGCTTTCTTCTTCGTGCAAGATTGACTATTGCTACTTTCCGCCATACACTATACATATTAAGTAAGGGTACTGTTGGTGGTGGAAGCGCAAGCCGGATCAGGGTGCTCTGCCCCAAATCGTACCGTACTGTACTGTACTAAACTATACCATTTGGTGGAAACGAGCCATAAAAGTTTGACACCTGGTGACCCCTCTTGCTAATCTACGGGTGTATCTTCTACAGCCAAACTCGGTCCTGGAGGGCTAGTGTACTGCAGAGTTTAGCTCCAACCCAAATTAGACACCTGAAGCAGCTAATCAAGCTCTTACTAGGCATGCTAGAAACTTCCCGGCAGGTGTGTTGAGGCAAGTTGGAGCTAAACTCTGCAGGACGCCGGCCCTCCAAAACACCCCTGTTCCACAGAATCAGTTTGTTAATGGAGGGCCCACTTCTGTCAACTGTTGATTCTAAGTGGCTTCACTGTTGTAGGAACTTAGTCACAACTCTGGCATTCTTACCTGTCACACACCATTACGTGACACAGCTCCCAAATTGCTTTGGGACTCACTTCAATGAAGGTGTGAATCGCAAACATTGTAAAAGTGTGAATTGGAGTAAACAGCTGGGGAAAGTAGTGGATGAGTGGTTCAGCAGGGAAACCAAGAGTTGAAGTTGAAATCAATGGTTGGGTTTTGGGCAAGCCTTAAAAAGAGACAGCTTTGACAGGTCATTAAGGGCTTTCAATGCTGGGACAACTTTAAATAGACCATGCAGAGTTCCTGGAATAAAAATGACAAAACCATGTGGTGCCTTGTAAGATCAAATATAACACAGTGCATTGATTTCTGGAGCCAGAGAATATTTCCTTCATGCTGCAAGAGGCAATCTCTGCCTCTGGTCATTAAAGGTTTTAGGAGCCTACAATGACATTTCAAATTCTTGATACTCTAGACACATGGTAGACTTTGTGTTAGGCCGGGAGTACATGGTTCAAGTTCGGACACTGAGGAGGTCGTGAGCCATTGCTCATGTTATGAGTCAGTTAACCTGAAAATCACATCAAAGCAGTTGGTACACGGCATGGACTGGACTGCACTGCGATCCAGCTGCAATCGCATGAGCTTGCGCTAAACACAGAGATACGGAGCTTTTCAAGTTCCTGCTATATGCTATATGTATCCGCACAATATGGGTTAGCCTAGTAGCCACTGAGCTAATTGGGGGTATGGAGTATGGGACACCATGTAATACAAAAGAGCCTATACATCGGTCAAAATCAGGCTGAAGCATGTTTAAAGATTATCAGGAGCTCGGAAGGCGCTTGGCTTGGCTCATGATGTGTACGCTGTTGTAAAATGTTGTAAAATTGTGTACGAGCTCATGCAGTAGCAAAAATCGTACCGTGTACGCCCAGCCTAACACTACTTCGCTTTTAGCAGGGACAACTGTCTTTTGGTGGGTAAGTCTTGCAACATATTTCTTTCCATCTGGCATCTTGTCTTGTTTGTTTCACTGCCACAAAGCCTGTTTACACTCTTCTTTAGGTATGGAGACTGGATGCTGTTGATTCTGGGTGGTCCCCCTGGAAAAGTGCTTTCCAACATTCTGCTGGGACATTCACGTGAAGGATCCATTTTTTCCACCCCATGACATTAATCAATGGCAAACAGAATTACAATTAAAGATTTTACCTTTTATATGTCCTCCAAGTGTTGAGAAATCCAGGACGGCAATTCCTACGTAGGGAACCTTCAAAATGCCAAACAAACTAAGTCACCAGTCTTTCGATTAGAATATAGGAATAGGCCACCAATTCTGAAACCCAGGCACACTTTCACCTTGTCTGGAGCCAAGTTTATTGGGGTTTTCAATGGCCTGATCTTTTACTTCCCTCTTTCTAGTCACTTGATAATTGATCGTTTACTTCAAAATGGTCTCTAAAACACTCCTGTGCCTAATTCTCTGGTTCATAATGTGATGACAAGTTCACAGACATGCAGGAGAACTCTCATCATCTAACAGTCTACACAGGAAAAACTAAACCCATGGTACAATTAAAAGGATAGTTCACCCAAAAATGAAAATTCTGTCATGATTTACTCACCTCATGTCATTCCAAACCTCTAAGACCTTCATTCATCTTCGGAACACAATGCGTGGTGGAGACTGATGTGGAAGAGTGGAAATTCTTACATCAAGTGTTTTTTTTTTGTTGTTTGTTGTTTCCGCACAAAAAGTATTCTTGTAGCTTCATAAAATTACAATTGAACCACTGATGTCACATGGACTGTTTTAACAATGTCCTTACAACATGCACCTTTCTGGTCCTTGAACGTGGTAGGTCTTACAGGTTTGGAACAACATGAGGGTGAGTAATTAATAACAGAATTTTCATTTTTGGGTGAACTATCCCTTTAAGGATATAGCCTTCAACCACAAAGAAGTTGGCTCAATGGAATTTTCTCATCCCAGCATAATTTATTTAAGCTCTAACTGTGTTTTTATTAAACCCTTGCACTCTAAGCTTCACATCTACTTACATTCAATAGTCCTAACTTCATTTGGCAGCTCTTTCCCAAAAACGTCAGTATCCATGTAACCCCATGGAAAATGTATTCGCCCAAAGCCACTACTACATATATCTACTGTGCTGTATCATGTGGCAACATACTGTTTCAAACTAAACAAAAAGAACCTATCATATATATCTTTTTTTACCGCCACACAACTGGGCTGCAGCAGTCTGCTTCAATTACTGGTGTGACATCACCACGGCACCATGTTAAATTACAAGGACAGTCCCCTTGGAATGACCTGGGGTTAAGTGCCTTGCTCAAGGGTACAATGGTTATAGAATCTTTATTGTATTTATTTAGCACAGCATGAAACCTGTTTATGGTGGAATTTGCTTCTGCAACTTTCACAATGTTGCCATAGAGCAGTACCATAAACTTATTAGAGAGACAAGCTTAGAGCATCCTGGAGTTAAGTGTCTTGCTCAAGGGCACAATGGTGACTGTTCAAGGGTCACGCTTTGTGAGGATCACAGCAGCAAGCTTCCAGTTACCAGCCCTGAACCTTAACCACTACACCATAGCACCACTTTGTTAATAAATGGGGGAATTTGAATCTGCAAGTATGTTTTTTTTTTGTCCAGGCCTCATGTACAGTTGAGGTCGAAAGTTTACATACATCTTGCAGAATCTGCAAAATGTTAATTGTTTTACCAAAATAAGAGGGATCATACAAAATGCATGCTATTTTTATATTTAGTGCTAATCTGAATTAGATATTTCACATAAAAGACATTTACAAGAGAAAATAAAAATGACCCCATTCAAAAGTTTACATACACTTACTTCTTAATGCTGTGTTGTTACCCGAATGATCCACAGCTGTGTTGTTGTTGTTTTTTTTGTTCGTTTTGTTTTTGTTTATGACAGTTCATGAGTCTCTTGTTTGTCCTGAACAATTAAACTGCCAGTTGTTCTTCAGAAAAATCCTTCAGATCCCACAAATTCTTTGGCTTTTCAGCATGTTTGTGTATTTGAACCCTTTCCAACAATGACTGTGTGATTTTGCGATCCATCTTTTCACACTGAGGACAACTGAGGGATTCATATGCAACTATTACAGAAGGTTCAAACACTCACTGATGCTTCAGAAGGAAAAATAATGCATTAGGAGCCAGGGGTGAAAACTTTTGAACAGAATGAAGATGTGTACATTTTTCTTATTTTGCCTAAATATCTTTTTTTTTTATTTAGTACTGCCCTTCAGAAGCTACTTGTTTCCCAGAAGAAGTTTCCCAGAATAAGTTAAATTTACAAAAATGCTGAAAACCCCCCAAAAATTGTGGGACCTGAAGGATTTTTCTGAAGAGCAGTGAGCAGCATCACTAAACAAAAACACACACATCTGTGGATCATTCAGGTTACAACACAGTATTAAAAAGCAAGGGTGTGTAAACTTTTGAACAGGGTAATTTTTATAAATTCAACTATTATTTTTTGTTGTGGACTATATGTAACTGTCTTTTATGTGAAATATCTTATTCATGTGAGTACTAAATAAAAAAAATAACATGCATTTTGTATGATCCCTCTTATTTTGGTAAAATAATTAACATATTGCAGATTCTGCAAGGTGTATGTAAACTCTTGACCTCGACTGTATAAAAATGCACAGCTAATTAGACTTCTCTAGACTTGATTCAATGAACATATTTTAAAAGGAAGAAACTGGTGTGAAAATATTCTTATATAAATGCAAACCAAAAATTATGTTTGCAAACAGGTTAAAACATTGAAAATGAGGCATTTCACACATGCAAGGTCCATTTACATCCAATATCAACTGCATGATGCCATAAGTACCACAATTCTGAAATGTATTACAAACATCAAACAATTCAACAAAAAAATGAATTTATAACCTACGTGCCTTTTCTACACAATTCAACAACTATTCTTGCACAATCAGCACCACTAAACAGCACGCTGTCAATTGCTTTCAGCGTAGTTTCAAAAGGCCCTACTTCTCAGGGCTGGCATTTATTTACAAAGGAAGACTTTTTGTGTGTGTTTGCATATCCTCCACAAACAAACACTTCATCTGTCTTTGGGCTTCAAAGTTCCCCGTGGAGAGCAACGGCAGCAAGGCGCAGTTCAAAAGAACTGCAGAAGAGAATGCAGAGGGCTGGCTGACAGGCGAACAATTACACACGCTCAATCAAACCCAGTGAACAACACAAATAAATACACATACGCACAATTCCACATACACCTACTGCATGTGTTGAATGCTTAAAACAACTACAATGAAAGACAAATCAAAAAACTGAAAGGCTTCATTCAACACACAGGTAAATGTGACCCAAATCCAAATTTTTCGCCCTAAATTTTCTATATATAACTAGCTAAACATTCATTTAATATAAGACATTAATCTAAATATGTGATACTCATAAACTGACCCAATTCCAAACACCTAAAATGTTAATGTAAAATAAATGTAAATGTAAATGAAATAAAGCCACATAAGTAAGGGTCGACCGATATGTGCTTTTCAGGGACGATGCCGATTATTACAGATTCAGTAGACCGACAACCTATATTTTGAACCGATTCATGTCTGCTGTAAAAATGAAAATACATGTCAAATTAAGAATAACAAAGACTCTGACAAAAACTTTCTTTAAATGATTTTTTAAATATAGCTGCAAGCAGCAATTACGGGGCCAAGCACTAGGCAAGCAAGGCAGCAAGCATCAGAGGAATCCATTTTAAAATGATTTCAGTCAAAACGGGTGAAAAATCATAAAAAACCCACTAATAATACGATTTAATGAGTTATTACTGTTGACCAACATGTGGCGCCAAATCATTTTGGCATCATGCACACATTTGTAGGGGCACTGTCCGAAAACGGTTTCACCTATCAACACAAAATCCATAACTTTTTGTCAGCACTGTTTGAAGATGATTCGAATCGATTTTGGTTTTAGGAGGAGTTCGAAAAAGTAGGTTTTTAACATAAATCGAAATGGCAGACAGAAAGTTCGGCCAACTATGGCATAATTGGTATGTCTGTTGTCAGCATGACCCAAGGAATATTTTGAGACCAATTTTTTGAGACCAAACCTTTACAACAGGCTAATGCAATCAACAGTTATTAGTATTTTTGGAAATTTCATAATTAATGGTTAATAAATGGTTTATAACTCTTGACCAATAGGTGGCACTGTTACCAAACTGATATGGTGAGCGATTTTTCTAGCAAATTCGTTGATGCGTTAAACGAAAACTGTTTCATATGTTAACACAAAATCCATAAATTTTTGCCAGCATGGCCTGAAGATGATCTGAGTCAAATTTGGTGAAAATCGGACGAACAGTCTAGGAGGGGTTTGAAAAAGTAAGTTTTCAACATTAATTAAAAGGGAGGACAGGAAGTTCGGCCAACTTTGGCACAATTGGTATTGATGTTCTTTCATTACAATAGGCCAATATAATCAAATGTTATTAGCATTTTTTGAAACTTTTTTTAGGGCATGCTGCCGAAGACACATGCCAAGTTTCGTAGCGAAACGCCAATGCGTTTGTAAAATATAGCATTTTATGCTAAAATTCAAAATGGCCAACACCCAAAATGGCTATCAACTCAGCATGCTCCTCTGAATCTAAAGAGACCAGTTTTGTGATTTTTGGTCAAACCATTGAAAAGTTATAAGCAAAAAAAGCCATTTTTCATATCTCCTGACCACTAGGTGGCACTGCGCCGAAATACTGCAGGTAGCCTCAGGTCATGCTTGTTATAACACACACCAAGTTTGGTCTCAATACACCAAATCGTTGCAGAGATAAAGCCTCACATCCATTTTTGCATACTCTTC
>JAHKKF010493723.1:0-15414 GCA_019740295.1 Labeo calbasu | reverse complement strand
ATATTATACACAGCCTTTCTCTCAGATTTCATGGGCAAACAATCTGATCACCCTAAATATACAGAGACACACTGCATGATTTAACATTTTACCGTTAAATTTTACCGAAAAGGATCTCTTCCTCGGAGTCCATGTTTTTGGCGCGGAACTTCGTGAATGTGATTTCTTCGGAAATCGGCAGGTTTTAAAATTGTGCTGTGTACCACTGCGTCCGTAAACAAAGTCACTCGTGACGTGTGCGTGGCCATACGGTCTTCCGACTGTCCGAATTCGCACCGTGTACGGCCGCCCTCTCTCATTAGAGTATTAGTAACACTGCTAGGTTAAGGTTAAGTGAATAAGTTGACATGTACTTGCAAAGTTACTTATAGTCAGCAGATTGTCTGTTGTGAACATCAAAATAAAGTGTTAGCAGATACTAAGACAGTCCCTAAAACTCTAAGTGTCTAAGTGGACTATCAAAATAAACGGACTATCAAAGTGGACTATCAAAAAATGTTACCCAAATCATTGCACAAAAACAACAACAACAAAAATGGATTTGATTTTACTTGTCCTTTGATTCAGCCCTGAAAGTAATGATGCCATTTTTTTTTTTTAAATAATTCCAAAAAGCAACTGTACATTTGCCCAAATAATCCTTATTTTTTTTACTATTTCACAGCCTTATAAATGCAAATTTATTTTTGTCCAATTATTTCTTGCTCTTCTTTTGCGCTTTGTGACAGTAACTGCTTTTGGATTGCCTCTTACTGAGGGTCTCATTGTTGTCAGAAGGATAATGTTCTTTAGCATAACAGTAAGATAAGAACCGTGTTTAGACAGCCAGCACTCTTGGTGCATCGGACAAGGAGGCGCATTACAAGGTGTCATGATTAAAAATGGCAGCGTGTTACTGACTTCTGCTATGTCAGCAGCCACACAGAGGAGCTGAAAAAATGCAAATGCTATCCAGTCCTTACTATATTCACCTCTAAAGCCTTGTGTCGATCTCAAATAATGGGCAAGACTTCCATGCAATCATAGGTATCCAATGGATAGGGTCAGAGTTCAGTGCCGTCTCTTTCATGCTACTCTAATGGGTCTGGCAGAGACAGCCATTAGTAGACGGTGATAAAGAGTCCCACTTCCAACATGTGCTGATGCAGTATCTGAGTTTAATGAAGCGCTGCCCCGAACATGCACTCTTCTACACAACACCTCTTAAAAAAGCCCAGCTACGAGGACGACTCGCTCTCGCAAGAGTGAGGCCGTCAGTGGCACCCTGCCACAGAGCATGATGTTATTACTGAGCCACAGAACAGACGAGAGTCTGTCAAAGAGGTGTGGGTGATCGAGAACATGAAATTGCTGTACTAAAGGCAGAAAGGTATTACGCCACACTTCCAGGGCAAGGTGTCTGTTAAAACAGATGTGAACTGAAACCTTCTTACGTGACTGAGGAAGTCCTTACTTTTACTCTGCGCTTTCTAAGTGCATATGGATGAGGTGATGGGGTCACACTCCTGAATGCAAATATATTTGTGTGCACGTTCATTAAGGGCAGTTTAAAGGTTAAACTGGGTTTAAACATATTCCATTTCCACATTTGTTATGCGATCTAGGAAAACCCAACACATGGTGAAATCTTACCCTTTTTAGGTTTTGATACCATATGAATAGGATTGATAATTTTCAAGAATGGAATTTTGCATTTTTGGGTTTAAAGTGAGACTGCTTTCACTTTCACTTTACAGGTTTAACGAGATCTGTCTGTCAAGTCAGGAGCGCTATACTGCATCATTACACAGACTAACATCTGTTTTCCGTTGTTTATCATGGGCATAGTCTCCAAACTTTTGATCATCCCTTTTATGATGTAAGCGAGCGAGTGCAGCACAGCTGTTCATACACTGTGCATTTAACAGACTGTCATCGGACTTCTATTTGAAAAGTTGGTTTGTTGTTTTCAGAGATGTAGAGGTCTGTGCGGGCTTTAAACTGAAGCCCGAACCCGGCCCGTACCCAAGATCGTCTGACCCGACTTAGGCAGCACTGTTAAATTTAGAGCCCGAACCCGACCCCAACCCGAAATTGGTTTTCACAACGAATAACTAAACTTTTTAAATATGCTGTACTTCGCGACTGCATACAACGGCCAGTAAACAAATACAAAAAAACAGTTTCATTAAGGCTCACGGCCAGTTTAACATACGAGGCAAAAAAAGCACTTACCAGTTAGGAAATTTTACCAACAGAGAGTTTTTTAATGGTTGTGACGACAAGATCATAATTCTTCCACTGTGCAGTTTTCTTTGTAAACCGTTATATGTTTTTCTGCACTCAACTTACTAATAAGCGTATGCCGTTTGCCATGTTGTGACAGAGAGACCGCTAGATCAGGACAGACACAAGAGCAAAACGAATTTTGTTTTAAATAGCCTATTCAACAAACGTCTTTAATGCACGACTTGGAGGTAAAGGGTAAAAATTACGGTCATTTTCGTCAGTTATGGCTCATTCTAGCATTCTCTATTTTTTAATCAAACACAGAGATTAAGTGTGGTAAGATCACATTTATTTGAATTAATTATAACATTTATTTGAATTAATTAACCAGAGAGAGGGGACTGAAAGTTTCTTGTGTGATTACCTATGTCTGTGCGTCTCTCTCTCTCTCTACAAACAATGAAACTGAGTTTAGTTACAGCGATTTTACCCACTCGTTGCTGAGAAAAATAATGTAGCCAGTCAGTATTGATGCTATTTTATTAATAAACGTTTCTCTGCGCCACAGTGTTTCTGTGTTTGCCCTGCGCGTTCTCCGATCTCTATGCGCAAGTAATGTGTGTGTGTCAATGAAAGTGTAGCCTGCTGCATATAGTTTTACCTTAGCTACAAACCCTAGCCCGACCCGAACCCGAAGCTATTCGTTAAATATTAACCCGAACCCGACCCGAAACCCGAGAGAATTTCGGGACCCGTCAGGCTCGGGTCGGGTAGCTGACCTCTAGCTCCAGGGCGTCAGTGGCCGTTGAGTACTCATGAGCTTGCCAAGAGCAGCCTTACTTCAGCCAGATCTTTTGGAATTAGCCGCTGCCTCTGATGTCTCTATAGTGGTTTAACATGAGATATAACTTGTTTTGAATAATTCTAATGGGCAGTCCTTTATTTGTTCCAGAGGAAATTTGTTGAAGGCATAACTTTATATTTTTACATTATTTTAATGCTGCATATCAGAACACTGTTTTTGTAGTTTTGACTGGATTGCTTAGCTTCTTTCACAATGGCTGTTGTTGTTTATTAAATATTATTATTATTCAATAAATAATGTTTTATATAACTAGTAGTATTTAATAATAGTTTTAGTTTTTTTAGTAAATACATTGTTATGTGCCGTTAGATGGCGACAAGAGACAGTCTTTATAAGAATAAGTCAACAGTAAAGACTTTTATATTGAAATAGACTGAAACCAGGTTGTAAACAAGTAAGTTATTTGTACTTTTAACCACACTTGTAAAATTCAGCTAACAAATGCACAGAGCAGCGCTGTCATCAGAAATCACCCTTAACAGATTAAAGTATAGGACGACAAAGATTTCCTCAGCGGACATTCAAACTAATGCTTTCTTGTGAATATGTGATTGAGCTGAAGAAGATGCAGTAATTACACTCACTCAGTCCATCTCTTTACTACACTCTACATAATACAATGAGCTCTCAGTGAAGCAACTCAACGTTGCTTTTTTATTATCTCTAAAGTGATGTTTTTGAATTAGTAAGCGAAAACTAATGAGTAATTCAAAAACATCACTTTGGAACTAGTAACAAAGGAACGTTGAGTTGCTTCATTAAAATCTGTGCTCAGCTGTTAAACTGTTAAACTGTGATTTGAATACATGGCGAAAGAAAGTAGCATATAGGCTATATTAACCCCAGTGTATCCCTTGTGCATGTCACGAATATATATTCAGTATAAAAGTATGTATTATCATTTATCTATACTGTATGCACTTGAATGTGGATTTATGCTCCAATCCAGATTTAGTTTTTTTTTTATATCATACTTTCCGTCTCATTTAGCAAGTGTTTCTGCTCAAAAGGAAGTGCAAGTAAAATTATTAGTTCTCCAAAAAACACTCGGGATCGATTGTTTAAAATAATTACCAGCAATCTATTGTAAAAACCAAGCAAGCTCACAGTAAAATTGCCTTGATTCAAACTGCCACAATCGCCAAGTTACAAGCAACGTATCATTACACAAGTTTCCCAAATGCCACTTGATCAAACGCACATTTGCATTTCAAAGTGCCACGTTTTTTGTGCCTCGTAAAGAACATAAAATCACATCTGCCTTCAGATAAATAAATGCCAGTATAAAAGCACAGGAGAAATGAGATAGAAGAGAGACGGCAAGAGAACGAGCGGGCTGAAAATGCAGCTATTCATATTTTATATGCTTTACAGTGCATTACAAAACACTTTAAACACTGCACAGCTGTGCAGTATTGTAAACACTGCAGTTTTAACTTTTAACTTCATACAGCGCACTGCAGAATGTTATAGGCTTCTATCTGTCTGTACACATTTCAGGTTTTATACATTTTGGCCATGGTAAATATAGTACTGTGCTGACCCATGGTATATCAAATTGTTTTATTCTAACAAACTACAGATATACATCGGAATGAGCATCTGAACAATGTTAGCTTCTACAATTAAAGGAGAACTCCACTTCCAGAACAACAATTTACAAATAATTTACTCACTCCCTTGTCATCCACAATGTTCATGTTTTTCAATATACCCTAACTGTCATGAACAGGAACAAAACAGTCCAGGCAGAGTAAGACAAGACAAGCATTTGGCATTAAAAAGTATATAAATTGTATTATTTTTATTAAAATAACCGATCGTTTCGCTAGATAAGACCCTTCTTCCTCGGCTGGGAGTTTACAACCGAATTTGGGATCGTTTGAAGCGACATTTAAACTGCCGTTTGGAAGTTCAAAATTGGGGCACCATACCAGTCCATTATATGAAGAAAAATGTAGAAATGTTTTCCTCAGAAAACAATTTCTTTACGACATGAAAGAAAGACATGAACATCTTGGATGACAAGGGGGTGAGTACATTATATGTGAATCTTTTTTTTTTTTAAAGTGGACTTCTGTTTAATTATTTAATGCAGGTAAAAGTATTTTGCACATTATTATTTGACTTTGTCTAAAACAGGGACATTTATTAGGTCAGCTCCAGCCACATTAAAAAAAAATAAAAATAGGGACTGTCTCCAGAAAACTGAGATGTCTGGTCACGCTAATTTAACTACTGATGTAATATATTAAAAAACTGGGTAACTTCAAAGAAATAGACAAACTGCTTTTACATACTCCTATTCTTTTTACTCTTGACACTACCACTGTTTTGTAAGCTTCAAATATGTCATTAAAAATTTATTTTAAAAGGAATTAAAAAAAAAAAACACATTGGAGAAGTGTGAAAATGAATAAACCAACCTGATTATTACACAGTAGGATTCAGGAAACTTGTCAAAATGTGTCCAGGTGAAGGCTTTTCACTCCTCTTAAAAACAGCGTGAAACACTTACATGAAAGAATATATAACCAAAATGATGCGAGTGAATGACTGTGAAGTAAGAAAGAAAAAAAAAATAATAATAATACACTGTGTTTTGAATGGGAGGACCCAGATGATTTAAAAAAGTCTCTGCTTCCCTCAATCTTTACTCTGCTCTGCTAGACGGGGAGCAGCAGAGCGCCATGATGTCCATTGCACTGTAGGTCTAAGCTTCAGGAAACTTCTCTCTTTTGGATTTATTTCCCCCGACCCATTTTCTTTCAGGCTCTTGAACTTTTTTTGTTGCCACAAGCAACGCTAACGGCTGTAGTTCCGCTTCAAAAAATTGGTGTGCTTTGAACACCGTCTACTGTCTTTGCCTTGTGGCACTCTGCTGTGCTATTAACCGCCACTGTCCATAGAAATCCTGTTATTAACAGTCACACTCAGTAGCTGAACTTTACGCATATCCACAAACTGGGATGGCTGAGCTCACCACCTCTTTAAATTAATTAAGTTTCTGAGGAATTATAGTACGGTAATATGCTCTTAAGGCCATTACACATCAAAACAAAATCAGATAACTAGCTGCAACAAAGGCCATGTTGTCTAAATCAGCAGTTATCAAGTCTATATTTGTCATTCAAAAATGGAAACCAATACCAGGACAGCCTATATACAAACCATAAGAAAGCAGCATCATTTTGAATAATTCTGATCACTTTATTCATTCCAGACGGCTCAAGTTGTTATGACTATATTCCACATTGGAATTCTCAGGTAAAATGAAGTAAAATTAGAACAGCATTCTGTCTTTGCCATCTTGATTTCTTTGCTTCAACACTTTCATTTTTATTCTTGTAGACTCGTTAAACTCATCAGCCAATCAGAGTTCTCTCTCTCACGATGACATCTACACCAATAGACACAGACTCAACATGAGCAAAAAGCCTCTGACGGGCTCCAACTAGTGCCAGCTGTGTGAAACATACTGCAAAAACTAAGCTGACACTCAACAACGGCCCAACGTTGGCCAACCATCAAGCAGGCCAAAATGTATATGTAACACGGATGGATCTCTAAACTGTCTCAATTGTATCAAACAGTCCTGCTATTAATAACAAATACAAATTAATAAAATAAAACATATTTTGTTATCTGCTGGAACTTGGAAAGGCATTTTGAGCAATTGCTTCACCATCATCATCACTTCAATTCAGGTACATTCAGCATATTGGTGATTAAGTACAAAACAGACATTCTTTTACATTTTCTTTGTTCTTTTGGTCATGTTGTTGATCACGAATAAATTGAGGAAGAAGGTGGAGGTCTAATTTCAAAACATTACAGGAGAAGTTCACAGAACAAAAATTTAATTTACTCACCTGCTTGTCATCCAAGATGTTCATGCCTTTCTTTCTTCAGTCGATAAGAAATTATGTTTAATTTCAGGAATTATCTCCATATAGTGGACTTCTATAGTGCCCCAAGTTTGAACTTCCAAAATGCAGTTTAAATGCAGCTTCAAATGGCTCTAAACAATCCCAGCCGAGGAAGAAGGGTCTTATCTAGCGAAACGATCGGTCAATTTGAAAACAAATTGACAATTTATATACTTTTTAACCTCAAACCCTCGTCTTGTCTATGTCTGCGTGACCTGCGTGTTGAAAAACTTGTTTTCTTCCCCAACTTCATAATCGTCCTACATCACTGCAGAAGTACCGACCCAGTGTTTACAAAGTGAACATGCAAAGAAGATCAAATGCCCTTTACAAAAAAAAAACAGCGATGTAAGACGATTTTGAAGTTGAAGAAGAAAACGAGATGGGAGATTTTCAACATACCCTAACTCTATTAACTCGGATTACACAGACTGCGCATACGCATCGCAGAGACGAGACAAGACAAGCATTTGAGATTAAAAAGTATATAAACTGTCAATTTGTTTAAAAAATGACAGATCGTTTTGCTAAATAAGACCCTTCTCCCTCGGCTGGGATCGTTTAGAGCCATTTGAAGCTGCATTTAAACTGGGGGCACCATTGAAGTCCACAGTGATCCTATAGGAGAACTGGTTTGGTTTTCCCAAAGAACCTTTCAAACAGCTACAAAGTTAGTAATAATTAAAGTCAATTCAGGTTTCTTAGCATGAAGAACTTTTTAGTAAGCTAAAGAACAATTTTCCACTGTAAATAACCTTGTCTAATGGAAAGGTTCCACTGATGTTCTCAATGGAACCATAGATACCAATAAAGAACCTTTTTTATTTACAAGTGCATTCTGGGTTGTGTGCCAATCAGGTTCTACCTCACTCAGAAGGAAGTCTTTCCGCATACCTCTGCAGGCCACAGGGGTTCAGCAGCCGTCTCCCTCAGCCGCAACTAGCGATAATTAAAGTCTGAACAACAGCGAGAAACCTGTGCAACAAAGAACAGCTCCGCTGCTCCAATCTCATTACCAGCAGTCCCTGCCCGTGACCCCCACGGCATCGACGCTGATTTGAAGAGTGCGGGGGAAGCGTGGGGAGCTGCCATTAGAGTGGGAAGCCATGTTTGCAGAATGGCAGGGCTTTAATAAGAGCGTGTTGGGAATACCGGGATGCCAAGAAGCGAAATTAGGTGAGTTGCTTTGTGGAAAACAGATGAAACAATACACCATCAGATTTTCTCTCCGGAGGGCTCCCGTACTTCATTATAACAGCGAAGGCTTGAGTTCAAACCACATTACATGAGTATTGAAACCTCTTCCAAGTGCTGTGGTTTTGGCTTGGTTTGCCTATTTTTATCTAGATTCTGGGAATCTCAATTATCGTGCCTTCACATAGTGCCGGACCTTCTTGGCGCGCCAAGGCGTATCTCGTCCCTGTGAGAGTAGACTGAGGTGGGTGGTGATATTCCCTCTCATATTAATGTTCTGCATTCAGGCTAACGTTATTTTATAAAGGTCAGCGTGAGTCGCATTAGGACACGGGGACTGTTCTGACGGCATGACCTTTTAACAGCACATCCCTGCAGCCGTGCTCACACCGTCTCAGCCCCCTCAGTCCCCCGGCACAATGTCTACAGTTCTCCTGACAGTTGATCAGACTGAGCCAGGCCTGGGTGTGAAAGTGAGTTAGCCTGAGGAGGGAAGGACTATACCTGTGACCACAGTGTCACAATGATTTAAGAGAAGGGGACAGGGAATTCCAGTTACTCCTCTGAGTTACATATCTCTAGATTTGCCTGCAGGGTTTGTTTAACTTCATCACACATATGTGATCTTTCTGCCTGCTGATGTTGCTCTTCAGCACCCATGTGAGTAAATGTAACAACTCTGATCTTAATTTTGTAACATGTACATTTTAAAGTCAACATGAAACTGGATAAACATATTTTAGTAGGCTCTCCAAAATTCTTCAAGAATTACCCCAAATTACTGCTGTTATATTATCTTCACGGTAAAACAAAGGATGATTTTTTTTTTTTTGTGGTAACCAGCAGTAAGCCACAAATGCAGGCAATTGTGGTATTGCACTGTTTTGTATTGTATTGTAGAGAGCAACAAAAAAATGATTGTGGAAAATGGGATGGGGAATGAGATACGCAGGCGATTCGCAAACCTGCTAAGCACATGAGAACCACAACTTTAAGAAAGCACATTTGGGAAACCGTAAGGCCATGGCTCTGACAGCTCTGAAATGGCTAGCTGATTTTACAGTTTGCTGAATTCAAGAATAATTAAAAACTTTTCACTTGAAACTCTATATGCCAGCGTGACCTTTGGGTTGATGCTATAGAACGGTATCACAATCCTTTTAAGGGCTGTAAATACAAGTTCAGATCTGTTAAAATGCCCTTTTATTTTTATTTTTTTTGTCCAGACTTCGAAATGCAGTTAAAGAATTTGGTCCTCAGCAATATACTCCTACACGATTCTCTCTCTCACACCTTACACCACTGGACTAGCTTTTCTCTGGTAATTAAAATGTCACAACTTCAGCCGACCTGTCCCCACCTTTGCTAGTGACCCAACCAGCCCTTGCCAGTCTGACAGGAGGTGCCATAACCACACCGCTCAGCCTCCAATTAACACAGCTTACCCTGAGCCAACAAGAGCCTGCCGCACAGGGACAGAAGTGTAAAATTAAGCTGTCTTCCCGCTGCAACTCATTGTAAAAGCCACCTTGGCCTTGTGAAGGGTATGTGTTTTTATGTCTTTTAGAGAGGATAGGGAGAGAGAGACAGTCGGTAGATTCAGAGATAGAAAAAGGGAGTCTGTGTGCATCTTTTATTCTATTCTCACACTCAAATATTTCCATGTCACTCCCAGTAACAAGGGGTTTGATGACTGTGTGTTCATTTTAAAGTGGAGACAAAATATTACACAAACTATTCACACAAAGGTTTTAGGTGTTTCTTAGCTCAGCCAGGCTGGAAGACCAGCCTAAGCTTTTTTTTTTTTTTTTGGAAGGCATTATTGCATGATTTCTAATGATCATCTGAATACCATACACACCTTCAATGCTGCTGTGGACATTGCATTTATAAATTTATTTAACCTTGAAACATCCTAGTAAGCATGGATTCATGGTTCTCTGAGCCTCAAAATGAGTAAAGCTTGTGTTTTATATTATATTATACAGCTTTTCATGGACAAAATGCTGTTAATTGCTGAGGTCTGTCTGCCTAAAAGGGACGCTCTGTGAAGAAAACAGATATGGCCTCTATTCTCTGCAGCAGCTGGTTGTCGATAAGACAGCAAAGTTCTTGAAGTGGCCAGATCTTCTAGAGATTTTAATTACAGATGAGGAATGATTAATTGGAGTGAAATAAGGCTTTCATTTCTAAACCGCTGCTCTGATGCGCCTTTTTGATTCCTGTGGGTTTTTTTCCCCCGTTCAGCTGAGTGCTGTCCTTCTTTCTCTTTTTAGCTTGTTCGTGAATTTTAGTGGGAACAAATAGCATTAACATTTTAGCAAAAAAAAAAAAGTAATGTTTGCAAGATATTTTTTTTATTTGTTTTTTGATACGCCTATGACCAATCAGTTCCAGAATGAAATACAACACTTATACTAATTAAAATAAAACAAACTGACAATAAAATTGATTCCAAGATATGCTGATAATAAAGCATAATAAGAAATTTTCATTTTGAAACGCTGATTATTTTTGATCAGGAACACTAAATTAAGTAAAGTATTTTTTAGCATAGCACAAGGGTTAAATGTTTAGAAATGAACATTTACTCACCTATTGCGTTCAGAAGATGACCATTGGATGAGCATGGAGAAAAAAGAGAAGACAAATTGTAGTTAGTTTAAATTCTCAATTCAAATTAGCAGATCCAACATGCAAAACTTGAAAATGATCTTGCCACACACGCTAAACAATCTCATTCGCACTTTACCCACAAACACATTTATATTTCCAAAAATGCAAACATCTCTATCTCAGCAGTGTCTTGAAGAAACAGCAGTGATTTAAACCTCTCTCTTTTCCAGGCTATTGAGTTGGAGGCTATAGCCCGCTGTGTAAAGAGTGTGGAAATGAGGATCTCACATCCTGTTCCCTGTGCATCAGGCCTTGTTTGTTTGTGCAGAACCACCGAGCATTCAATCCTCACAGAGGGAGAAAGGAAGAAAAAGTGAGATCTTGCGGAGAAGCCGCTATCACGAGTGGGAGCGCACCAACAGCTGGAAACAGCGTGGGCCTCGATAGAATCACATTAACATGGTCAGACCAGATTGGGAGTTAGAGGAAGCACCCTATGGTTGTTCAGAGCCGTGGCAGAATGCTGCACTCTTAACTCAATCAGTCATACATCGAGTACGTGTAGAGCAGATACATTCGCCTGTGGGTGGGATGTTGTGCCGTCCCCTGTCAGCGTGCACAGACGTGGCCCCGCCGAGGCTGATGGGAAGGCGAGTGTGTGGTAGATTAATTTGACTGAAGGTTAATGGAGTGACATGCACTATTGCTGATGGCTGTTTGACACCGGGCGCAAAGGGCATCATATCGCGGCGTGCACGCTTGTGAGGAACACACACAATATAAACGAGACTCCGCAGAGCATCAATCATCAAATCACCACATGTATTGGTTAGAGGTATCAAATGCAATGGCAATATAACGCTACTGTTCGTACAATGGTCGCATGTTGGATGCATATTCTTTCTTTTTCTTTTGCTTCAACCTCGTCACCTTTTCCTTGCTGAAATGTAATTTTGCGCACTACCATTTTCCCATCAGACCCTCATGACCAATACATCAATGCGTTATGAGATGTCATGAAATACTGTTCATTCGTCAATAAGAAAGATTGTTTTGTGGGTAGATGCTGTTTGTTTGCTAGGAGTTTCAATGCTCTGAACGGTCAAACTGAACTACAACTGTGACCTTCAATGAAAACATCTCATCTTACGTTCCAACACTTCCAGAACAAAAACCTCTGTAACCTAGCCTCCTGCTTGAAAGGCAACAAAGCAGCAAGAGTCAGATAGCAAACCAAATGGATAGTGAGAGTGCAAAGAAAAAAAAAAAATCTAATGAAATCCATTATGCAGCGATAACTTGTTAGCCAATTCTCACACATGATATTTCAAAAGAAAGCTGAAGGTTGTTGAAATGCCAATTAAATTATAAAAAAGACAAGACACACATTTCTTCTCCACACATGCAAAATCTTCTTTTACATGTTTAAAGATTTCAAAACATGGGCTAATCAGGTGAGAAATCCTGCTCACGCACAGACTTCACATGCTGGGCTTGGTGGATTTAACCAAAACAAATGATTAGATCAAATGTCACATCTGTAAGAACTGTTGTTTCTTAGCTTCTAAAGGATATCTTCAGCATGCTGTGGGGAAAGGTGTACAGAACGTTACAGTACAGCTGTCACAGACCTTTGAAGCCTTAAAAGTCATTTTGCCGGGTCTGAGATAAGCAGCATTTTATTTTTAAGATAAGCAGCATTTTCACTGTCATGATTTCCTCTCATTAGATCTCATTTAGTCACTGTGCATGTATTTGTGCATATTGTGCATAAGTGGATGTATTATAGGTCTTACTTATGAAATTAAGAAATCGGTTCTGCATAAAAATACAGCTGATGATGTGTAGATCTAGGCCTATAAAATGTGTTTATTGTGCAAAGGAATTGCAAAAGCAAAGGAATTGCTGTGCATTCTCTCTGTGGCTCATTGTGGGTGCATCACAATATGTTTGCAGAGCATAGCATATAGCTGTATAGAGAGGATGAGCGGAAAACCCTTATATGGGGAATGTTTGGGTATGTATTTTGCTAATTAATTAGTAATTGCAGACGTGTTTATTCATGCAGCTTAATTCAGATGTATAAATGACTGTACGAGGTTAACAGCAAGTAATAAATAAGAACAGCATCTGTTCTAAATGCGACAGGATTTTCAAATATATAGCCTATTTAAAGGGTTAGTTTAGTTTATATTTAAAGGGTTACTCCACCTCAAAATGAAAATTTTGCCATGAATCACTTACCCACTTGTCGTTCCAAACCCGTAAAAGGTTTATTCGTCTTCGGAACACAATTTAAGATATTCTGGATGAAAACTGTACCATTGACTGTTTGACTGTCCCATTGACTGCCTGGTAAATACTACTGTGAAGGTCCAAAAAAGTATGAAAGACGTCGTCAAAATAGTCCATCTGCCATCAGTAGTTCAATCTGAATTGTATAAAGCGACGAGAATACTTTGTACTCAAAGAAAGTAAAAATAATGACTTATTTCAACAATTCGTCTCCTCCGCGTCACCGTAGCGCCATTTTGGAGTACGCAAAGTATTCCCCTGTACGCAAATAGCGTACGCTGTTCTATGTCAGCCGCGTCACACGGATACGCTGATTTCGTTCAAATCAAAGCGTAAATAAACGGAGAAACCGTATCCGGGTGACGCAGCCGACAGAGAAAAACGTAACGCGTTTTTTAGGTCTGAAAACACGAAGCGCACCACACTGCCTTTTTTGTGACTTTTAAACAAGAGCAGTGCTTTGCCGTTTTTTATGCTGCTAGGCAACCACCAAATCAGCCGTCCTGTCAATCTAATCAAAGGATTATAGCGCGAGTGCTCTAAAATCTTTGGTTTTTAGCTGTCAAGTAAGCTGTCATATTAGCAAAAACCTTAAAATAAAATAAAAATGAAATACAGCTCCGGGTAAGCCGCGACTTTTTAAGCAACGGTAAAACCTTCGTCACCACACCAGAAGGCCCACCTCTCCATTCATTCGATTAGACAATGGAAAAAAACGTACTGACGTGACGAGTTGCTTTTTTTCAGGGGCTCAGAGCGCTCCTGCAAAAATGCCAGGCGCAGAAACATCGTGCTTTACGCTTACTGCCAATAGAAAACAATTAATAAAAGGCCCCTCTCACTGCAAAAACGCGTTCTGTCTGATCAGGGCCTTAGGGGCCGTTCACATATGCCATATTTTTTGCGCCCTCAAGTTAGTTATTTCAAATGTAGAACACAACTTTGAATGCATATGCGTTATACAGAGTCAAATGTAAAGAAAACGCAGCTTTTGCGCATTGTGAACCGTGATCTTGCTCTGCCTGCTACAGTATTTTTTTTTTCCTCTTTGCGTTCGTCTTCAGCGTCTCTGGCCTCTGTTAACGGATGTTTAAAGAGTTCATAATATTCTGTACTCCACTGTATAAATTAAATATAGATTAATCATTGTTAAAGCTATAAAGATACTCTTCAGGACGGGTGTTTTGACATACTTTTGTAGGCTATCTGTCAGTCAGAGACGCGTCTCCCTGTGATCGCTTGAAATTTAAAATGAACAAGGTTTAAAAACATGTGCAAATGATAAACTTTCGTGAGGACTCAGCAGTGACAGATTCGTCAACTGTCCCGAGCATCCTTCACGCTGGCCCCGGGTCATCGGGCACTCCTTAATGTCGAGCCCTGTTTTTTTTTTTTTTTCTTTCACTTTTGCAAGTAAAATTAATTTTATTTAAATATTTGTAGTAAAGAAGACGAATAAGAAAGTGTTTTTTTTCTCAGTGCATGTTATATACAGTGTTTTTATTTATAATTATGCAATTTATTATTATTCATATCCTTATTATTAAAACAATAGGTTATAGCGGGTTAATAAAAAAAAAGCTCAATTCAGATATATTATATATGTTTGTATGTTATGTATTTCTGTATATAAATATTATATTTCCTGATATAAAGGAACATAAAAGGTACATCACCGTTTTTAATCATCTCCTAATGGACTCTTTGAATATAGAGAACATAGACATGCTTCATCCTGAGAGTGATTGTCAGCCTTTCTTCTGAAACTCCTACCTCCTTAATGCTGTTAATGCCACTCAGATCTCATTTACTGCTTAATGACATCTTAAAGAACACAGATTTCTCTTTGGAGTCCATTAAAAACCCGACAGGCTGGTCTTTGCAGAACAAAGAAGGGAACTAGCAAAGGGAAGGTTCAGCGCGGTGCGGGTTTGATGCTTGAGGAGAATGAGCTGACAGTGAAGTTTACATTATCAAAGGCTTGTTTCTGGTGCGTGTGTTTGCTCAGACAAACTCAACACAGCACACTCACTTTAGTCATTAGGAGAAAGACATGCGTGCATCAGACTATGTGTCTAAGACGGATGAGAAAGAGAGATAGAAAGAGAGCTCGAGAGAAAGAAATGAAGTGCTCTTGGGGAATGCGAGTGCCTCATGCCCGTCTTCCTTCAGTGAGGAGCTTAATTAGACCCTGAGCTTTTCATTATGGCAACCATTAATGTCAAGTCTGGTTAACCTTCACCCAGCGTGCTGATGGCGCAACGAAGAGATGCATCAATATACATACACACAAACACACACACACCG
>JAHKKF010493719.1:0-24089 GCA_019740295.1 Labeo calbasu | reverse complement strand
TCAAACCCGAAAACTTGTCAGATAAGAGGTGAGGTGAGCGAATCATAGACTAAAGACCCAGGTAAACAATGAATTAATATTTTCTGTTTCTTATAGCATTATAGTTTTGCTTTGTTTGCAGTGTGATCAACGTTTGTGTAAGCAGTAGATGTGTTAGGGAAGTAAAACGTAACATTTTAATTATATTTTGCTAAAATGAACAAAATGAACGAAATGACTCGAAAAAAGATTCGTTCATTTTGCTGAACGAGACTCAAAGGACCGAGTCGGTAAAATGATCCGAACTTCCCATCACTAGTGAATAACCTTTTTTGCGTGTGCATTTTTGAGACATTTAGCTGGCAGCGAAGAGCGAACTCCTCCCACGCGGGTCACTCGTACTCTTTAGCCAATCATATTTGAGCCTGTCGATCGACCAATCATAACCCGCTGTGGTCGTGCCTACCTTACGTTACGTCATCAGCGCGAGTCCATAGTCCCAGTTACGATTTAGATATTAAGATATTAAGATTGTAAACTCAGCGTAAAGCATAAAATAAGGTTTTGACAGAAGGGACATGTAAATAAATAGAAGATTATGAAAATACAATTTTTTGGATATTTTTCAAGCAGTCTCTTGTGTTTTTGTTTTTTATTGAAGACAGGAAATAGCTGTCAGAGCAGAGCTTGTCTTGTGTCTCAAGTCCTGCGATGGCACGCGTTCAGATGAACGATGTAATAACGTGCACACATTGTAAACCATGTACATTTCATTTAAGCTTGTTTATGCTGCAGCCTGCAGATACTATTCATTTCAGAATTGTGAGGCTGATGATGTACAAGTAGCTGCTGAGACACCCATGACCCTGCTGCTCCTAATTCAACCATTACCACAAATTATGAGGTGATGTGAATCTAGAAGTTTCATTTGGAACTGTAACTCTTTCAAAACAGTCATGTTGCAACCCACCCATTTTGACAGTTTCAACTGATTTTTTAAGTCATGCGTTATTACTACATTTCTTTTAGAATAGTACGCACTGACTTTGTGTTTGTTAAAGGGGTCCTATTATGCTCTTTAACAGAATCTTGATTTTGTTTTGGGGGTGTACCAGAACATGCTTTCATGCTTGGTGTTTCAAAAAACGCATGATTTTTTTCTAACATAATTTACATTATTGCAATACATTTCTCCCAACCTGGCACAAATAACTCGATTAGTTCCGGGTTCCGCCTTCCGAAAAACGACATTTGTTGTGATTGGTTAGCTGTCCCACTGGATTGCGATTGGCAAACAGCTTAGAAAGTGTTTCAGTACTGCCACGCCCCTTGTCAAAGAAGCAAGTTCCGTATACAACTGTTAGCACAAGCTAGATTAAAGTGTTTCTTACGTTTTAAATATGGATATTTTTCTTACAAAAACGCATCGATTCGATACAGGAGGCCTATATTAACCCCCCGGAGCTGTGTGAGGCAGATTTTAATATAACTCCGATTGCATTCGTCTGAAAGAAGGAAGTCATATACACGTAGGATGCATAGAGGGTGAGTAAATAATACACTACAGTAGTGTTGGGCCCTATCATTAGCTTGGGAGATCGCCAATACATGATTGATATTTAATTATTTACATACTTAGTTTTGTTGTCCGAAACCAGCTCCAGCATAAGACTAAAAACAGCCTGACATTATCAAAAAACATCATCACTGATTAGCCTAGGCTATTCTAGTGCAAGTTTATGCATTTAAAAAGTCACTCGCGTTATAAGTGAAGCTAACGTTATCTACACTGTATGATGAATAAATCTCTTACCACACACTGCACACATCTGCGGCGCGTTATGGCTCCGACGCGGCAACCGGAGTAGACCGCGGCTTCGTCATGTGTTTCGACCCCCTGTGCTGCACACGTCTGTGGCGCGTTACTGCTCTGCTCTGTGTTTGTACCCGCCGCGCTGCGGTTTGTTGAAGCTGCTCTCTGCGCTTCATTGTTAGGGTAATTGTGCACGTGAATTGGGTTTCATGCATGTGAATTGGGACACGCATGTGTGCATCTTGTCTTTTAATCTGCTTCCATACCCCTAATAGTTGTCCTCACTGTGGGATTATTTTTTTCTGTCAGATTCTGAAACTAAACAGAGCCTGAAAGTTCTTCTGATTGTACAGAGAAACCACATGAACATTTAGTGAGGTAAAAATTGTGTAGTTTGTTTGGTTGTCGGTAACAACTGGGCTGTAACCCAGGAAATGTAACCTGAACCAGATTAAATCTTAAATGTGTGTGGCTGCCACCTTAATCTAGCAAATTTAGCATACTATCTAATGACACCATGTATTCACAAAGGACCCTATGATTGAAAGTGAATATTTTAATCAAGAGAAAGTTTTTTTGCATGCCAAGTAAATTTTCCACATACCTTATCGATCATAATTTTTATTTTTATCAAGTTACCAAAGTTGAGTGAGTGTGAGAGTGAGTGAGAGTGTTTTCACAACTCCTTATCAGTCAGCCATGTGGGCGGCCGAGAATGTAAACAATGCCACAGAACCGAATGAAACTCTTATATTTTGCTTATTATTGTTTCTGAAAATGATTCATTATTGTCATGTTTCGGGCTGTACTTATTGGTCGGACCAGGAAAAACTTTGGAGTACTATAGACTCCCAAAAGTTATAACAAATCAAATAGAAGAGCGCAAAAAACTGAGGAACAAAAAGTGTTTGTGATTGACCAAACTGAATCAGGATTTCCAGGGCAAGAATCTTTGCAACATTCGTGTTTGTTCTTACCATTTCCAGTCAGGTAGGTGAAATATTAGACTAATATCTTATTTAATATCTTAACTCATATGTACCTTTACCACCTATTAACTTTAGTTTGTCAAAATATTGCACCCTTCCCTGCTTACTAAGCCCTTCTCTATATGATTTAGCAGCTTCCACAGATTTTTTCCTGTGGTTTAGACAGCATAAATTAGCAGAACAACATATTCAGTAGTACATTAACCATGTAGTCCATGCTGTTGTTTACATCCGAGTATCGCCAATATGGCCGCGCATATGGGTAACTGACCAAATCAGGACGTTATGTGCAAACCCTCTCTCTATATATTTGTAAATATTAAAGTAAATTTGTTTGGGTTTGCTATATGGGAATTACATAAATGTTTAACTTTGACGTTTATATCTCTATTTTTTTGTATTTTCAACTTTTAACATTGTGAAGGGCTCACATACTGTCCATTTTTATTGTTTTTATTGACCTTCATAAACAACTGTTTTTACATAAATGGAAGAGACTCGCTGTAACTCTAAACTCTGTTGTGCATTTCAGATGCTACGTATCGCATCCCACAACTTTATCATCTGCAGAGAGAAATTGCTATTGTTACACCAAAATACACACATAATGATGGACTTACAGACATCATAGGGGATTGTGCAATTCACTGGAACATGGTCTTCATCTTTTTTTTGTTTTTTTTGTTTTACTTTAGGTGTTTATTCATGTTCAGTATAACTGTCATTTATTAAAGTGTTCTGCTTATAACTGTTTTTTGCAACAATTTCACATTTCAATAAAAAATAAAAGTACTTAATTGACACAGCATGCTGTTGTTTTTTTATGTAAAACCCTAATAGAGGCAGCAAGATAAAACCCGGCAAAAGTATATATATAAAAAATAATATCAGTAATACTAATTTTAATAATAGAAATAAATGAATATACTAATATTAATGAAAATATATTATCATAAGGTCATTTATAATACTATTTAGGTCGTATATAGCGCTTTCAAAGCATGCTTCTTCATAGAACTTTTCAGTACTAATGTTTTTCATGATTTTGACAGGGCTTGACAGGGTTCAATGACTTAGGGAAAGGAAAGGTCTTCCCTCTGGTGGCCTAGTTGTGAAAATACATGATGAAATTAAAAGTTTCACAACACCACTCTAAACTAGCCCTCATTTTTTTTTTTTTTTTTTTTTCATATTTTAAAAAATATATTTATTCTTAAGATAGATGTTAAATCTTTTATCCCCTCTGTTGCATCTGCAGTGCACCACATTCAGAGTTTGTGGTCATCCATAAATTGCACCTGGAAGTTTCTGTTACTAACTAGTAAATAATTGTAATCGTGGGATATTAACATTGATGCTAGTATTACCAAATGAGTGTCTATAGAGGTGTGGGGGGATTTGTTTATATCTGTGAATCAAAACCTTAGTAAGTCTGCCCTCTGGTGGTAGACATAAGCCTTCACAAGCTTTGATGTGTCCTCAGTGGGGTTTATTGAGCTTCAGCAGGCCTGCAGTTCGCCCCTGGATTTCCTCTAACTCCTCTTGACGTCTCTCTTTTCCTCCAGTGGAGGGATTAAAGTCGACAGTATATTGATGTGGGCTCTTTATAGGAGAAAGCTAGAGGACTTAGCGCTGAAATCGAACAGGCTGAACGCTCTCAAAAAGGATTTCTCCTGCATATCTCACCTGTCAATTCTCCTTGCACTGAGAGGAGTTAATTTTTTTTATCGCTGAGTGTTTGCTGATGGAAAGAGAGAGCGTAATGTTCATTTGACTGTGATGTGCGAGTGTTCATCTCATTTCATGCTCAGGACCGTAAACAAAAAGGAAACCGTTTTTCACTTGTCTCGTTCTCTCTTCATTTCTCTCTGTCTGCTTGGCTGTGCCTCTCTCACCTTTTTTCCCTCCTCCTTTCATATGACGAAATCAACATTTGGCCTGTATCAGCGAATAGAGGTGTCCTCTTCTCTCAGGGCTTTGAGTGCATCTGCGCTTATGAATGCACAACAGGCATAGGGAGGCTGAGATGATAAACTTTGATTTGTATGCAAATTGTTTCTTTTGTTCTGCATTTGTTGGCTGCCAGAGATCTTTTACTTATAGCTTGCTCTCTCCTTTCCCGTTTCTCTCTCGCCGATGCTCTCCAACCCCCCCGGAACACGCTTCCTCCACCAGAATGCAAATGCACAACTGATTCATCTGTTGGTTGATAAAACATTTAATCAACATCCCTGGCAGAGTTTAAAACTAAATAGGCTACATTCATAAGATGACTCTGTAGGAGTCGGAAAATCCTTTGACAAAGTGAAAACATCATATTTCACTCTGTCTGGCATTTCTCTCTAGTTAGTTCCTCAGGGCCAGTCTGTGTGTCTGTTCAAGGGCCATCTCGCTCTCTCCTCCTCTCACATTTTCCGTGTTGTCGCCAGTGTAAGGGGAATGCAACATGAGGCTGGTGACTGTCCTCGTCCCCTCTTTCTCTCGCATCCAGCTGGCCCTTGCTTCTCCTCTTGAACCATCAGTGTGATTCTTGACTCCAGACGTCCCAGCTGGTTGAATCAGGCCAGTCAACAGGCCCAGCTGATTCTGAGGGGGTACTGCAGGGTGTTGGGGATTCATTTGGGTCATGTCAGAAGATCTGTCAACACATCAGTCCGTTTGGGACGTGTTCTGACCGTGTTCATATGTGCCACTGAGCTGTGACCTGCCCCTGGTACATTGGACATTTGTGGTCCTGTTCCAATTTGGATGTAAAAGTGTACAAGTGCTCACAACAGAGTGAATTAATTTTTCGATGAAGGGCAAGTGTACAAGTCTGACCTACAAAGTGAATTTCAGGGCAGTTCACTTGCAAATCATGTTGATTTGGAGAGGCTTTTGTGCACTAGGTAGTACTTTTTAAAGAGAACATCTCATCATTTCTTGTTTCAGTGAGCATTTTGGGTGAATAATGCCATTTTTAATAAACAATGTCTATCTGATGCTGCATATACAGCAAAATGGCCTAAAGCAGTGGTTCTGAACCTTTTTGACTTCAGGAGCACCCATTGTCCAAGATAAGTTTTGAGGGCCCCATGACTTTTCTAGTTTATTTATTTTCAATTTCTACCTTATAAAATTCAGTTGATAACTCAGGTTCTACGCATGATAAAATATTTAATAACTGGGCAAAATATATGTTGATGTGTAAAAATACTGTATTATTAGCCATTTTTTCAAGGTTTCAGTACAGCTTTTATGTGGAATTGTTTCTTTATATGTGACCCTGGACCACAAACCCAGTTGTAAGTAGTGGGTATATTCATAACAATAGCCAACAATACATTCTATGGGTCAAAATGATCAATTTTTCTTTTATGTCAAAAATCATTAGGATATTAAGTAAAGATCATGTTCCATGAAGATATTTTGTAAATTATCGTAAATATAGCAAAACTTAATATTTGATTAGTATGCATAGCTAAGAACTTAATTTGGACAGCTTTACGGGCAATTTTCTCAATATTTAGGTTTTTTTCCACCCTCAGATTCCAGATTTTCAAATAGTCCTATCTCAGCTTTAAGATGACGTATAAATCTCAATTTTTTAAAAATTAACCCTTATGTCTGGTTTTGTGGTCCAGGGTCACGTAATATAATATAATATTATATGTACAAATAAATGTGTGAAAGATGCCTTGCGTTAAGACAATATCTTCCCTTAAAATATAAAATATTTGGCGAATTTTGTTAAGTACCTTTTGTCAAGCTAATTTCATGAAGTACAAGCCGTTACATTTACATGGCACATATTATGGCGCTAGAAATTCTTGGATGAATTATTGATCATAAACCCATTATCTCTAGCATAATTTATGCATGAGCGCATTAACAAGCTACTCAAACGCTTCGGAATTATTGTTTCTCTGTTGTTACTATTTTACTCTCAAAAGCAAATTCCGAAAGGATGATTCCATGGGCTTTTGTTTGATTGGCGTTTTGTTGAAGAAAATGACTCAGAACAGCATTTGTGGAATTATTTTGATTTACAGCTTTTTTTCCGTGTGCGTGTTTCTTTTTGAGCGCGAACTTGTAAACACTGATGGAATAACGCGTTCCATAATGACAGAGTGGGCGCGCAGATTGTCTCCTGTGGCGTCTCTCCGTCTCAATAATAGGTCAACAGCTGTATTTAAAAAATTAATCAGATTTCTTGGCAGTCGCAAAGGTTAGCTCGTCGCGCTTGGAGATGCAACCGGAGCACTCTGATCGGCAGAAAATCTCGGTGGAGATGAGCGGAGCTGCCTTTGATGAGACGAGCATGTAAATGATTTGTGTCTTTATAGGACACGCGTGTGCGTACTCTCCACCGGCGTGAGCGCGCTCGGCGGCCCTGTGTGGAAACAAGTTCGACTGATTGCTTTGCGTTTGCAGTCAGTGCATTTGCTCGGAACACACAACGTGCACACATATACACTTATCCATCACTGAGCAATCAGACCGGAACTGACATTTAGATTAGTAGGCAACAGTACTTCATCAGCGGTACTTCAAACTCAGACATATTCATACTAGAGCATGTGCTGTTGGTGCAGATGGTAGTGTAGATGGGTTTACCATCCCCAGTCACCCTATAGGCCTTTTTAAAAAACCTATTTACCCTTTACCAATTTGAAATATTGATGTTTTCACAAGCTTCATACAAATTACTCTAAGAGATGTCAAGATATGTGTGAGCATTCAGATGAAATATTCATGTGTACCTTGAATTGCTTTTAGTTACTTTAAAATATTAACACTATTTTGTTTTCCCCACCATGACTTCTGTTCATATTCATTTATCACATCATGTAAAGATGTGTACAAAAATGAAAAAATGAAAACTGTTATGTAAGTTTAAATGTTTAACCTGAACATACAGTTCCTTTTGATTGTTTTCTTTTTAATT
Organism: Labeo calbasu; assembly: GCA_019740295.1. Taxonomy (NCBI): domain Eukaryota; kingdom Metazoa; phylum Chordata; class Actinopteri; order Cypriniformes; family Cyprinidae; genus Labeo; species Labeo calbasu. Next base: position 16,381 of record JAHKKF010493719.1, on the reverse strand, counting down.
TCACCTTTAATCTATAGATTACAAATAGTTCAGTAGTGACAATTAAATAGATAAAGCTGAAAATTGTTTTGAAACATTCTGTAGGCTATTGTCTGAGTTCATTCATCCATGAAGTTAAAGGGATAGTTCACCCAAAATTCTGTCATTAATTTCTCACCCTCATGTCATTCCAAAGACACAAATTAAAAACACAAATTATGATATTTGTTTATAAAATCTGAAAGCTTTCTGACCCTGCATGGACAGGAATGCAACTGACAAGTTCAAGGCCCAGAAAGTTGGTAAGGACATCAGTAAAATAGCCCATGTGACATCAGTGGTTTAACCTTAATTTTATGAAGGTACAAGAATACTTTTTGTGGGAAAAGCACTTTTGTGAACGGATGACAAAGACTGACACAGAAGAGAAAATGTTTTGAATAAAATCGTTGTTTTTGTTTTCTTTGCATACACAAAGCTTCCTAAAATTAAGATTGAACCACTGATGTCTATGCAGGGTCAGAAAGCTTTCGGATTTCTTAAAAAAAATCTTAATTTGTGTTCAGAAGACGAACAAAGGTGGTCGTGTAACAGTTTGGAACAACATGAGGGTGAGTAATTAATGACAGAATTTTCATTTTTGGGTAAACTATCCCTTTAATGCTAGATTTGACAATATTAATAATAAATATTTGACATTGTTTTTAATATCTGACAGTGTTGACTTATTGACTATATTAATATTTATGCAATTATATACTAATATTAGTTATATATTAATACTAATATAAATAGAGCACAAATCCTTAATTCAAAAACTTCTACATTTTCATTTTAAGATTTTATGGTTTTGTATCCTATCCTAAATGTACTAGTAATTTTCTGTCAAGACATTATCCAGTAATTTTATGGAGATTTCCCTTAACCCTAGAACACAACACAGTGAAGTGCAAAATTCAAAATACAGGTAAAACACCTGTAATGAATAAACTAATGAATAAATAATGCATTTTCTGATGGATTTTTTTGCAGTAGTACTCAAGAATCAGTGAAAGATCATTTTAAGTAGGATGCAATGCCTAATTCTAGAGGCAGTACCATGTCAGTCCATCCTGATTCTTTGTTTCCCATCTCTTCTGTGTGTAACGGATGTCCATGTGCTCCAGTGCTCAGAAATATTTCTGCAAGTATTGGAGATGTGTATTCTCTCAGCAGGGACTCTGTGCTTGTTCTTAGCTGTGATTGCATTAATGTCTACCTGACATTAATACCTACCTGGTGTTAAAGTATTCACACATGAACTGTGTGTGTTTATGTATGATATTAGGTTAGTTTGCAGCACGTTTGTCTCCCACACAGATTAAAATGTCTTATTTCTGCTTAGTCCTGCTGTCCTTGATTGAGGGCTGTTGTAATATGTTCAGGTAAGCACAGTTAATCAGCTTTGGCTGTGTGCTTGCAATAAGAGCTGGATTTTATTTGATATGATTTGTATCTGTCATGCAGATGGCCTTACACCAAAGAGCAGATTTTCATAAATGTGTACAAATATGGATTTGACATTTTAAATACATTTATTTTCTTATATTTGTAAAACAGTAACTATTTACTGTTTTAGAAATTATGATAGGGCTAAACATATAATGCAGATTGTGTTCACACTGTCACTTAAGTTCAGTTACATCTTCAGAATTACCTTGCCTACTGTAACTTGCCTATGAAGAAATATTATATGACACTGCACACACATACAATGGGATATAGCCATAAGATGCAGAGATGGCAGTACAATTATTGATTGATTGATTGGTTTTACCTGAGCCTTTGAACTCATTACACAAGGAGAAATACTTTAGTAACTGTTGATCACCTTGGTGAAATAACTATATAGAATAACTGGAACAAAAACAAAAACAAAGGTTAGAAATATTTGGATTGATAAGATCTGTGCAGAAATCCAGCCTATATTTCATTTTACACTGACTAAAACCAATGTTTGTTTTTGAAACTAAAGATTTCATTGAACACTGACTAAAGATTTTTAAAAGAAAGAAATGAAAAAAAAAGGACTAACAAAATTCTGTTATATACACTACCAGTCAAAAGTTTTTGAACAGTAATATTTTTAATGTTTTTAAGAATTCTCTTCTGCTCACCAATCCTGCATTTGTTTGATCCAAAGTACAGCAAAAGCAGTAATATTGTGAAATATTTGTACTATTTACATTTTCAGCATAATTACTCCAGTCTTCAGTGTCACGTGATCCTTCAGAAATCATTCTAATATGCTGATTTGCTGTTCAAGATACATTTTTAATTATAATTATCAATATTTAAAACAGTTGTGTACATTGTTTCAGGATTCTTGGATGAATATAAAGATCCAAAGATCAGCATTTATCTGAAATAAAAAGTAACATTATAAAAATTAATATTTTTATATAGCAAGGATGCTTTAAATTGATCAAAAGTGATGATAAAGACATTTATAATGTTACAAAAGATTTCTGTTTCAGATAAATGCTGTTCTTCTGAACTTTCTATTTATTAAAGAAGCCTGAAAAAAATTCTACTCAGCTGTTTTCAACATAACAATAATAATAATAATAATAATAATAATAATAATAATAATAATAATGTGCAGCAAATCAAAATATTAGAATGATTTCTGAAGGATCATGTAACTGAAGTAATCATCGTAAAAATTCAGCTTTGAAATCGCAGGAATAAATTACATTTTAAAATATATTCAAATAGAAGGCAGTTATTTTAAATGGTAAAAAATGGCACTGTTTTTGCTGTGCTTTTGATTAAATAAATGCAGGCTTTGTGAGCAGAAGAGACTTCAAAAAACATTAAAAATTACTGTTCAAAAACTTTTGACTGGTAGTGAATAATACGATATTCTATTTTACATAATTGAATTCTAATAGTATGTTTTTCTTCATATCTGATTTGTAATGTTGGTTTATGGTTGGCAAGTCAGATGACATTGAAATGAGTGAGAGTGTTGCCCCCTAGCGGCAATCTAAATTTACATATTTTTGTTTCTGTTTCTTGGAAGTTTCTTGGTCATCACTTTATTAGGCACATTTTTTAATGGGAACGGACTGAGTTCTTATTGAATGTTGTTCATTATATCCAGCCCAAAGGCTGTAGTTTGGGTGCTTTTATGCTACAGGACTGAGTCAGTCACGCTAGTGGTTTTCATGTGGACTGAAAACATCAGTGTGGCGTCTACATAAAACTAACACCTCTGTTGTGATGTGTGCATGTGTTTAGGGAGTTCGGATGTTGATTATACGGGCTCAGACGTCTTGCCTCCCCTCATTCCTGTTGCCTGTGATCTAACTGGCCTCCTCTTTTTTGTGAGCACTACCTGGCACGCCATCTCTCTCCTTTCCTCTCCCTCTCGCTCTTGATTTCTGCCTGTCTCTCTCACTTACTCATAGCCCTCTCTACCCTCGCCTTCTCTCTTCAGGATATTGAGAAGGACCTTTGTCAGGAAATAGAGGCCCATGGGGTGTTGGGGAGGTAGAAAGACACAAAGCAACACTAGTGGATCACATTTCAGAATGTAGGTAAAACAGATGCACTTTTAACTTTTCAGACCGCAGGTACCAAAGACTTTTGAGTGAAAGAGTGCTGATGGACTGGCTTTGTAATGAGTGTAATGAGAGGTCTTTTAGTGAGAGTTTGGTGGTGCTTATATGACCATGAGACTTGAGAATCTTTAGTAGAAATTACAAAGTTAAAAAGTACTTGTTCATCAGTAGTACTCATATAGTACTCAGTACTTAACTGTAAAATTACACTGTAAAAACACCTTGAATCATGTTTATTTTGGATGCGATTATTTTGGGAGGAATTCAAGGTGTTTTTGTTACAGTGTAATTATACAATTAAGTACTGAGTACTATTGATGAACAACAAGTACTTACTATAGAGTTGTTTTAGTTACTTGTAATAGTGCATAATTTACAGTATATGCAGTACATGGAATATGTAACAAGGACACTGTAAAATAAAGTCTTCTCATGATTTTTTTTTTTAAGTCTGTCTAACAAGTTAAGTAAACATATTGATTTAATGTTCATCACAATAGCACATGATTTATTCTGCTTTCTAAAGACTGAAGTCAGAAGTCATGAGATCAATTGCAAATATTTTATTCTACTGATAGCCTCGTTTTTAAAAAATAAAAATAAATAAATCAGCATAATTTCTTGGGGAAAAAAAACAACTTCTCTCTTTCCGTTATGTACAATACTTGCAAAAATAGTTTGTATTTGTGTAACTTTTGCAGAGTTTCTCTGTATCACTGTTACAACCAGAATGCTAATTTTTTGTAGGTAAAAAATAAATAAATAAATAAAAAATATATATAATAATAAGTAGAAATATGTTTAGAATGTAAAGTGCTATATACCTACATTTGAAGCAAATTGAAAATTGATTCTTTTCAGTTTTCACATCTTTAGTTTTCTTTTCAGTTTCATACATCTAAAAAGTTATTATGATTCAGGAAATAATATACTGTTAAGGCAATACAAAGTAAGACACCAGATACTATTTAATAATAATTTGTTTTAGTGCAGATACAACATAAAGGTAAGTAAGTAATTTAAGAGTTGATCTAATTTAAGTCTTTATAATACTTCATGTAATTTTCCGCACACAATATAAATGGGTTGTTGTACATAACAGTATGTAGCTGCCTTTATATTTTAGGAAAGGGTTCCCTCGCTATGGAATCATCACATTTTGGGGTCCTTGCCGTCAAAAGTTTGAAAACGCTCGCCTTAAGCAATTTTGTGTTTTCTGCTAATACTCCATTTTGTCTATTGAAAGAGTACCTCAGTAAAACACAGTTCTCAAAGAGTCTCCACTGATAAGACACTGTCAGTAGATCAGTGTCACTGCAGCATCTTAGATTTAGATCAGTAAAGTAAAAGGAGATCAGTCCTTCAACTGTAATCTCCCTTTAGAAGCAGAATAAAGAGCCAGATTGAAAAAGGCCCCTGTTATGAGCGGTGTAGGGTGTCTCCAGCATTAAAGGTGTGTGTGTTTGTGTGTTGAATAAATAAATGTTGTGTTCCGAGCTGTCAGATGTTTGTGTGGCAGCTGCACAAGGATCTGACAGCCTATGAATCAAAAGCAGCCCTGCACCAGCAGCCATTAATATGCAAACAGAGAAGACGGCTTAAGTTTAATTTATATAATATTCCCCAAAGAATCATTATTATTCTAGGATCTTGCCAGCAACATTTGGCCTATAAAGAAATTAACTTTGTCTCCTTGTTAAGTACACCAATGCATCAAGCTATAATCTCTACAATAGATGAATCATATTTCATATTATACAAGACGAATGTATTCATATTTCATATTTTTCTAATTTTTCCTGTCTGACCATCTGTATGTATTAAGTCTCAGTAAGATTAATCTCTTGATCCTATTGGAGTAGGAGGCAGGTGTTTTTCCTAATACATCTATGAGTAAATAAGGCCTAGTATCAGGACATAATCCCCTGCATTATTTTTTATATCTCACGCCAATGTCACAATTTCTATTGTGTGTGCGTGCGTACGTGAACGGCGGGGGTAGCATATGCCCAGACATTTCCTAAGAGCGGAATTGTGAATATCAGTGGTGTATGAAATTGCCTGGAATGTCTCCGGATCATAGTGCTAAATCATTTAAAAGCTCCTTCCCCTTGAAAGGCGATCCATCTTGACAGGAAAGTGTGCACGCATGTACGTACGCATGTGTGAGAAATGGGGGAACTGGAGGTGTTTAAAGAAAGAAAGCAAGGGTCAATGCAATTGTGACCTCTGTCCTTTGCTGCATTACCAGCTTCTTTGTGATTAGCAAATCAGCTTCTCATTCTTAACGCAAAGCGATCGAGCAACAGCATAAGTCTGGTGTCAGTCAAATCTGTTAAAGTCTAGTCTCTTGTTACGCGTCATGTGCGTATACTAATATTCTCAACGCAGTTCGCAGCTCTCGCTGATATACACGTCTTTTCGGAGGCACTTTTGGCATACTGATGAGGATGGCCATTTGCAATATGAAAATGAATTCCTCAGCCCTCCGGTTCCTTTCATCTGGGACTGATCTCGGGTCAGGCCCCACAAGGCTCATGCACGCTGGGTAATTCATCCTCCGTATTATCTCAATAATGATAAATTCGTATCCTTATGAGCAGAGATGTATCAGCTGATGGAGCTTTGGATGTTATTTAGGAAGGGTTTCAGATCGCTTTTGCCCTCTAATCCTATGTATAATTAAGGGGGGCTGTCACCACAGAATTGAATTGTAATTGTTATGAGCAATTTACGGTATGTAAGAAATACAGCCATGATTATCTATCTATCTATCTGTCTATCTACACAAAAAAATGCTGGTTAAAACTATTTTATTTGGCAACCCAGCGCTGGGTAAATATTGGACAGAACACATGCTGGGTTATTTTGACCCAGCTGGTTGGGTTAAATGTTTTTACCAAATGTGCTGGGTTATTTTATTTAAGGCAACTATTGTTTAAAAAATATTATATTGCTGGCTTAAAATGCACTGGAACACACAGAATTACTAGAGGCAACAGCAATAATCAAAAGATGAACGTTAATTATTAAGCAAGAACACATGGACAAAATTGACTTTATTTGGTGAATACAGCATAGTTTACAAAATTATACACATTTAAACTCATTTAACAAGCATTTTAGAAATAAAAAAAAAAATGTAAAAGCATTTTAATTTTAGTTTGTTCAACCGTTCTCTGTAATCACTTTTTACTGAAATTGCGCTAATTCTCGTGCCGGTGTGTCTATCTATCTGGAATATATATGTGACCCTGGACCACAAAACCAGTCATAAGGGTCAATTTTTCGAAATTGAGATTTGTACATCACGTGAAAGCTGAATAAATAAGTTTTCTATTGATGTATGGTTTGTACAATAGAACAATATTTGGCCGAGATACAACTATTTGAACATCTGGAATCTGAGGGTGCAAAAAAATCACCTTTAAAGTTGTCCAAATGAAGTTCCTAACAATGCACATTACTAATCAAAAATTAAGTTTTGATATATTTACAGTAGGAAATTTACAAAATATCTTCATGGAATATGATCTTTACTTAATTTCCTAATGATATTTGGTATAAAAAAAAATCAAGAATTTTGACCCATACAATGTTTTTTTGGCTATTGCTACAAATATACCCCAGCGACTTAAGACTGGTTTTGTGGTCCAGGGTCACATATATATATATGCTCACCAAAGCATTTATTTGTTGCAGTAAAAAAAAAGAAGTAATATTGTGAAATTACTCCTCTATTTTAACAATGTCCTTACTACCTTTCTGGGCCTTGAATGTGGTAGTTGCATTGCTGTCTATGCAGGGTCAGAAAGCTCTCAGATTTCATCAAAAATATCTTAATTTGTTTTCCAAAGATAAACAAAGGTCTTACAGATTCGGAACGACATTAGGGTGAGTAGTTAATGACAGAGTTTTCATTTTTGGGTGAACTATCACTTTAATTATTTCAAACTTTGCTCTTCATTCATGCCAAATTAGACATGTTCTTAGGCTTGCTGGAATCTTACTAGTATCCGTTAAGGTTATCGAACCCCATTAGGAATAGTCTGTGTTGAACACCGTCTTAGTTTATGTGCGCTCAAGTTTAGATCTGGCCTGTCAGGTTAATTGATGACTACTGGGTGCATTTCGGAAGCTGAGGGCACGGAAACTCCTCAGGAAAGTCCCTGTTGCGTGTCTCTTGGGCCTCTCATTGAATGCTGAAAGACTGGCAGGGACACTTCAACCCTGCATAAAGTGACTGAGTTACACCCACCCTCCTTCCTTCCTCCCAGCATGCATATGGCCTCCTTATGAGCAACAAGGTTAACACTTGTGTCTAGGGAGTGGCAGTGTCTGCTGTCTGTCTGTCTTGATTCACGCATGAATCCTATTTATGTGTCTTTGTTTCTCTCTCTCGCCTCTATCATTTAGAAATCAGACTAAGTAAAGGCCGTAATCTAGTTTTCTTTTTGTTCCTTGTAATAAGTTTTTAATTATGAGCCTTTGGGGCCTTCATTTTCATACAGACTTCACGGTGAAGTGCTTGTTCAAACATATACACACGCACACACTTTTGCACAGATCGTGACTCCCGGCTGGCATTCATTAAGGCTTGTAATTGATTGCACATGGCGGCTGAATATGTGATATGTGTATGTTCCCTCACGCGAAAGGTGCGGAGGGGAATTGCCTGGTCGTAGCATTGTTAGCCGTCTCCTGGGGGGACAGATTTCCTGTGCTTGCTTTGCACGCGTGGCATGCTGTTGGCCAAGTGACGGGGCAGTGGTAAAGGAAACACCACATGCCAGAAGATAAAATCAAAACTGACAGTTACGGCAAGGAAAAATGGGCACCATCTCTATGTACATATGAGAAAAAGAAAAAAAAACTGTCACTTGCTATATTTCCATACATTTTCATACCTATAAAATGAGTTTGACCAAACGTAGAAAAGGTGAAAAACAAAAAACACTGACTTTCAGAGAGAAACACTGACTTTTCAGTGAGGCAGACAGATCAGGTAACTGCTCATACTGGACATGTGTATGCAATTACGTCGTGATGTACACAAACTCTTTGTTGTCTGTAAGATGACGGATGGCTGTAAGTAATCGCCACATCTGAAATTTGATCTCCAGAGTTCTTTTGAAACCACGTCTGATCTGTATGTCAAGGGACAATCTAAAGATATTGCCACTTTTACAGATGTTTTTGGTGAAATCAGATTAGATAGAAATGTGATGGCTGGCATAAACCAACAAACTTTGAAAATAGCAAAAAATATTATTAAAAAAGTACTTAAAGAAAAAAAGTACACCAAGAATTGTGCTACAAATTAAGATATATATGTGACTTTGGACCACAAATCGAGTCATAAGAGTCAATTTTTTAGAATGATATTTGGCCGAGATAAAACTATTTGAAAATCTGAGGGTGCAAAAAAAACAGAAATGAGAAAATCGTCCGTAATGTTGTCCAGATGAAGTTCTTAGCAATGCATATTACTAATCAAAAATTAAGTTTTGATATATTTAGGGTAGGAAATTTACTAAATATCTTCATGGAACATGTTCTTTACTTAATATCCTAATGATTTTTGGCATAAAAGAAAAATCACTAATTTTGCGCTATACAATGTATTTTTGGCAATTACTACAAATATATACCTGTGCTATCTAAGATTGGACATATGTATGTGTGTGTGTCTATATATATATATATATATATATATATATAGCCATGTATATATTTCTTTTATCTGCATGTCAGGTGCAGCGCTCCATTCTTTTCACAGATATTTTTGAAAACTTTAAATAAATGTATTTTTTTATTTTATTTTATTTTATTTATTTTTATTTTTTATTGAACTGTCACGTAAACGTCATTGATCCTGCGACCAACGACCACAACAAATCATTGTTTGCTGTCGCTTTCATATTCCTGCCTGTCATATTCCAGAACATTATTTATTAACAGCTGTTGCCATGTGCAAATTGTATTCATATATATTCATATATTCCAAAATTTCTGTTTCAGTTGTCCGTATGCATCATGGCAAACAGTGTTTTGAAAAGTCTTGGCTTGTTTGTGGCCTAAAACACTGTTTATATCTGAATGAAAGGCCACAGTGCAGAGAAACGTCATATTCTTGTGAATGTGGCCTAAATCATACTGGCAAATGTGTGTACATAAACTCAAGAAGTGATATAAAACCCAAATGAATATGAAAATGAAGCTTGTAGATGTCTGTGTGTGTGAGTGCTCCATACCGAAGGTGAGAATGAAAAGTTTTCAGAACCTGTAACCTCTCTTCCCCTGCCAGTAATCTCCTCAGAACCCTGTAATCCTGGGCGCATGCAGATGCCGCGACGGGAATATTGCTGTTCATATTCTTAATCTGCTCTCAAATGCCTTTCTGTTCCCCTGACGAAGCGCCCCTGCTCGCCGTGTTCTGCGGGGAATTAAGAGTACTACACAGGATTCATGCAGAGGTAGACACCCCGTCTCGCTCTAAAATCCGGCCGAGAAGGAGGTCGCGATGGAGCTTTAAGGAACAGCCGTGCTCACGCGAGGCCTCTGATGCCTATTTCTCATAAACAGAGCATATGAAAGTGTGGAGGTAGAAGAGAAAAAGACAAGGAGGAAACTAAAAGCACTGGCATGATGAGTGGCTGCATAGGAAATCTAAGGAGGAGTAAAGCTGGTTTAAGTTGACCTGGTTAAGCTGCGTGCCCGTTTCATGTGACAGAGAGAGACAAGCCTGCACACCTCAGTGAGAGGCTGAATATTATGCATTAAAGGCTTCACTAGACAGGTAGACAGATAGAAAGACTCAAGCAGGCAACATGCAGGGCCTCATCAGTAGGTAAGATATCACGACACAGCCTGCTGTAGAGCTTTGAGTCTGTTTGAGAACCTTTCCATTAATCACCCTTATAATTCTCATGACATATTAATATGCACGTTAGTGTTAACAACATGTGTTATACTAATCTGTCTAGTTCATGTTCTTAGTATGGATTATTTGTGGTTTTGAAAGCTTGTAAAATGCTGTAAAATTATGACAGTTGATAAAATTTAATCTGTTGGAGATCATTCACACCAAGAATGATAACTATCCACCTTTTTTCTGAGTAAACGATGAGTGCCACCATGAAGGAGTCTAGCTTCCATTTGGGTGCTCTCGTCTTCCAGTCTCCATAGAAATCTACCTTTAAACAGGGTAAAAAGATGTGAAAATATATACTTTTTAATATACCTAAATATACATTTTAATATAAGTACTGCACACAAGCAAATCTGTCAATATGCCTTGCACAAACAATGACAAAAGAAGACATATTATATATGTAAATAAAATAAATAAAATGTTAAAATAATATGTGCTTTTATTTTGTGGACAAAGTGCCCTTAACTTCATCCTGTTTGGTATGTAGGGGAGAGTGGGGTAAGTTGAGCCAGTGGGTAAGGTGACCCACCACCTGTATCTTAGCAACTTTTACTGTTATGTGACCATGTATTTTGGAATCACACATCATTTCTGTGAAAAGGAGAAATACATGGGGGGAGTGGAAGGCACCCATTTACTCTAAAACTTAGCAAGTTTTTAGCTTGCCAAAGTAAAATTATAAAACACATATTTCTGGTCCTTGATTCTGATTGGTTGAGTTGCATTTGAAGCTGTTGTAAATTACTCTACAAACATACTCCACAGCTGTTGGTCTGCGAACCCATGGTATAGTGAATGACGTCAAGTTGACCGTTCCAAGATGGCGGACGCATATATGTGCTTGGAGCGGTCAAATGGGGCATCTATACATATCTCTGGTTGCAACCACAACCTTTTCAGAGGAACTACAGAATAATGTTTTTATTAATATCAATACACTTTTTTTGCTCTGTTATAGTTTGTGAAACCTTACTATGTGTATGGAATAACCATTTTATAAAAGCAATAAGCCCTGTGAAGCTGTGGTTTACAGTGAATTTATAACATACCTAACAATCCCCATAGCTGTTATAAATTCACTGTAAACCACAGCTTCTTGGGGCTTATTGCATTATTTTAGCATAACAGATATGATGGCCATTACATCAAAGCAAATTGATCCAGGTCTAAAAATATATATAATGCATATGAGTGATTTAGCATATAATGGATATAATGATTTGCATATAAAATCATGCAAATTTATAGCTAAATATTAACCTGAATTGGTAAGCTAACTAGTTTATATGATAGGGACAGTGTACAAGTGCACCAAATCCTTCTCTGAGAATCAGATGATTCTTTTCACCACGTTATAATCAGATATATCTTTCCACATATAGTCTTTGATGGTCTGTTCAACATTGCAGAAAAGCTTCCATGTCAAGAATCTTTGGACTAAAATATTTATTAGTTTCAGTGACATTTATTTCTTCATTCTAATTCAGTTTATATTTTACTCAACAAACTCACTGTTTAGTCTGTTTTTGGAAAGGCTAAAACGTTGGTGTTCAACATACTGTTTTAGAAATGCAAAAAAAAAAAAATTAAAAAAAAAAATAAATAAAGATTGAAAATGAAACTTAATTTAATTGGTTTTATTTTGTTTAAGTTAGCTTTAAGAAAAGAAATATGACTGTTTGTAAAATGACATTTACTTGTTAAATTCATTTTTAAAAGAGGTAAATCATCTTTAAAATTTTGCATGGGTTTCAATCAAATTCAGTCATACTCAGTTTAAACCCAGATGGTGCATCTTACCCGCTGACTCAGGTCAACTTACCCCTAACCTGGGGCAAACTGAGGCACAGAAACACTGTTTTTTATAAGAAGCCATGATTTGAGAACGCTTTGTGCTAGACACATTCAGATACATCTTGAAATTACTTCACATACTTTCATTGTACTTCTGCCTCATTTTCCCTTATCTTGAGGACCACATAAGTAAAAAATGGCTCAACTTGCCCCACTCTCCCCTAGTCACCTGTTTTCAATGGAGCTAACCTTGCGTCGCTTCATGTCATCTTCCCACTCATTAAACTACGACAGGCGAGTTACTGCAATGATGATTAAGTGATTAATGTAAAACCATTTTCATAGGTGTAACATTATATTATCGGCTTGGAAAATACGTTAATTTGACTTGAAACACCAGAGACTGGAAATGTAAAGCATCGTTCCAGTTGTCTGTTAAAGATCACTTGATCTGGAAAGCATCTGCTGTGTACAAACATCTGACAGACGTCTTTAAAAAAGTCAGTTTTACATACATTCTAAATGATAAACATCTTAAAGACATGTAATAAACGTCTATTTGACATTTGATAGGAAACATCCTAGACGTATTACAGATGAACAAACACTTAAAAAAATACATCTTGCGGATATAAATGCAAACATCAAATAGACATCTTAGTATGTGTGCTATCATGGCACATGTTTGTTTTTTTTCTAAATGAATCACTGTGTTTGAACAAATAAGTTGAATAAATTATTCAGTGACTCATTCATAAAAATCATCTATTGGTGTAACAATGTAACATGCAAAAAGAGTCTTTTTAGCCTCTTTAGCCTTACACAAAGATTGTTACAGACCAGTCACCCTCCAGTTTGGAATAAACAGTACGCTTAATAATTTAGTGGCCGTTGAAGTCTTTTTGTTAATTTTCTCAACCGAAACCACCTATAGTTTAGTTTATTTTCTTTACTTTATCTTCATCTGCTTTATATGGATTGAGCATGCTCTTGTGTAAATGCTGCCAGTCAGTGGATGCTGTGTGTGTATTTGTGTCAGCAGGTGAGGCCTGTGTGCCAGCGGAGTGTAAAATGTGCCAGTTGGATTGACACCCGAATGACAGATACCAGTGAAACTCACTCTCCCTTCAGACACATGAGATTATTCTCAAGGAGCTGAAGCTATAAACAAAACATTATCAATGGCTGCACTCATGGATTGCCATCCTCTGTTTTTTTTCTTTTGTGTTGCCATTTCTGCCCCACCCCCCGTTATTCAATAAAACATGGAAGAAGACTAAAATGTACCGAAGAGAAGATTTTTTGTGCCGTTTCGTGGAGAAACACTCCCTCAATTATAAATGTATTGAGAGAAGCCTGTTCAACTCACCGAGCGGAACTAGGGGGCGATGGTGTGTGATGGAAATTCATTCTTTTGAGACGACATGCTGTACATTTGCATGTGATGCTTTTGTGTGAAAGCCTGTGTGTGTTTGCGTTAATTCTTCTATTCCAAAAAAACCCATCCCATGTCACAATCCTCAGCCCTGCAGAGCTAGTGAACAGTAAATGGAAAACGGTTGGTTTGGTTTGCATACAGTATGTGTGTTGTTTATATTGGACGAGTTTTAGTTTTCCTCCCTGCTACAAGCCACACTTCTCAAGTGCATCCACTTAATTTTCTCTGTCCCAATTTCAACGCCTCCCATGGAAAATGCTGATTAGTCTTTTACTTTCTATCCCCTTCTTCAGGTCACCTTGTAAGGAGGGTCGTCTGGCGGGTGGGCTTGTGGAGGGGGAGGCAGCCAAGTGCCACACACACTCCTTAAGACTTATGAGTGCATCATAACCTTGACCAAGACAATCTGTTCAACGACACTTAGCGAAGATTCCTCATGATGTGCCTCAGAGCCGTTGGGACTCGGCTCTTCTGTTCTTTCCGTGCGCTATCAGCTCGGTGCCAGATCGCCGCCCGTACCACTCATCGGCCATTACTTCATTTGCAAGATAAATCTGGACTGCTGTGTCAAATCAATCACAACTGTCATTTTATCCACACAGACCATAGCGCTAAATTGAAGCCTTTTTGCCCGTAAATAGTCATCAATTCTCCGCTATACATTCATTGTTTGCTTTGACAGCCGCGGGCAGGTAACGAATGATCAGGTAGTTTAATTTTAAGCCGGCGTGGGTCGGCTTGGACGCTGGCCAGCAGTTGTTTGATAATACCGGGCGTCCTTTTTCTGTCTTGCGATTGTACGTCTCCACTCCATCTTACCCTACTTAGCGAGAGGGGATGGTATTATATCACATTTTCCCTTTTTTGCGTGGTTGTCGTACATGTGTCTACATTGTCCGTTAGCAAGTGTCTGAAATGTGTATCAGGGTAAATATTTGTGTCGCCAGGGACGTGGGTAAGAACAAACAAGTGTTCCTGTAGGCCTTTGGTGAGGGACCCTACAGGCTTACAGCATGTCTACAGTGTGAAGACAGCACAAAAACAGTCGTTCTGTTCTGAGGCCACGGCTCTGATCCCTGTCCTCCTTCTTGTTAGTCGGTAATAAACATGGCTTGTCCACTAAAGGATGACATGGAAAGGAAGATTTAGTCAGCGGCTTCGGGTTTTATTTTTTTTATTACTTATATGTGTTATTTCGTTTTGACATTGGATTAGGGATGTTAGTTTAAATAACATCTATTTCCAGACGATTGGGGTCACTGTGGGCTGCGAGGCAGATGTAATTTTTGGGAAAAATCCACAAACGTCAGCGATTGGCAGTCGGAAAGATTTTTCTCTTTTTATCAAACGTTTTGTGAACAGCAGCTAGCACAACATATTTTGTAAACGTATCCTGACGCTGAAAGATAATCCTCACCCATGTGACTCATTTACAAGTGCTGTCGGTTTAGCTAATGCAAAAACAAGGATCACTTTACTTTCACAGCCCTATTTTTGCCTCTCCTGCTCTCTTTTTCTGACTCACCTTGCCAAATGTGCTATTGTGTTGTACAGCGATGAGAAATGAGGGGCTTTCTGTGCTGCTGATACCTGTTATTTGATATCACAGCCTTGCAACAATTCATCCTAATGTGCTGTTTAAAGGATTTGTTGGCTCATAATGCATTGATATTAGTTTAAAATATTGCTACTTTGCAAAGCAGCGCAGATGGGCCGGGCTGATGCAGCAGGCGTGAGGGAACGGGCTGAAACGCTCAGATATGAGATGTATTAAATGCACGAGTGATTCTGATGCATTTTACTGTAATTGATTCTTTTCAAAGGTGTCTTCTCACTTTTCACCACCTCTCTCTCTCTTTCCCCCTCCCTCCCTCTATATCACTTGCACCTTCTCTCTCGTGCATTTTTACGAAGCACTGGAGTGTAACACTGTTTAATATTATACATTTGCCTATTTCTTTAGGTTTCCACTCATAATGGCTAGTTAAAATGAAAATGCTGTAGTCATTCCAAACCTGTATGACTTGCTTTCTCCTGTAAAACACAAAAGAAGATATTCTGAAAATGTATCTGGGTCATTCTATAATTGTGGGTATATCTCATGTCCATGAAGTATATTTTTTATATATTTTCATCAATATGGTACACAACTATATCACACTACTATATGTTAATAAA
Source organism: Labeo calbasu (assembly GCA_019740295.1). Lineage (NCBI taxonomy): Eukaryota > Metazoa > Chordata > Actinopteri > Cypriniformes > Cyprinidae > Labeo > Labeo calbasu. Next base: position 453 of record JAHKKF010493719.1, on the reverse strand, counting down.
AGCCATATCTTTTGCTCAAAAATATCATATCACATACAACCCTGGTATTCAGCTGTCCAATTTTGTAAAGTTGATCATTCTACTCTGCCTTTAAGCATTAAAATGACCTCAAATATAAATTAATTTCATAGTTTTGCCTTCAGTTAGATTAGCTTATCAAGACATTTGTGTGTGTGCTTCAAAAATAATAAATGTTAAAATTGTGATATAACTTGTTTTGTCCGAAAAACCATTGTCAACTAAGTTACCCACTAGAAAACCGCCCCCTCAAAAAGAAATGGTTTCCCCAATTCTCACATAATTTGCACAGTATGATGATATTTTCTCTAGAAGCACTTGGATGAAACACTAGAATTTATGTTCTCTCTCTTTCCCCTAATATTGGTTAAACTAGCAAACCTGTGTCAAGAGTGGATTAATTGACTGTCAACAGTGTTACACAAGTATTATTGC